>JBBPMZ010000050.1:0-33505 GCA_038090575.1 Tylopilus cf. pernanus | reverse complement strand
ATTCTCAATATAAAATAAATACAGAATATCAGAGTATAATTCTATCTTGAGTTACCCCGATTCGAACGAGGAAATTCTTCGCCAAAGGAAGACGTTTTGCCAATTATACTATAACTCAAAAAAAAAAATAATAAAACTTTATTATATTTAATATTTAAATTTATGTTTATTTTCTTTATATACTCTTTTATTTATTTCTGCCTAAAGGTGGACTTGAACCGCCAACGACTTATTACAAGTAAGTAATTTTACCAATTAAACTATTCAGGCTAGTATATTAATAAGAACTTAATTGAATTTCATATAAAATGCCTCGGAATGGAGTCGAACCACTGTCTTTCGATCTTCAGACGAACGCTTTAACCCTTAAGCAACCGAAGCTTGCAATTATTTTTTAATTTGGAGAAAGATAGACTCGAACTATCATTACAGTAGTGCAAGTACAGTTGATTACCAATTATCAGATTTCCCCTTAAATTTTAAACTAATAATTCTTATATAAATTATAAATCTCTTTTATAATTTATATAAATAAATAAAATTTTATCTAATTAAATTAAGAATTATATCGTGTTATTGCTTATTAACTCTTTTTTGATTAGAGGAATTAAGTATAAAAAAATACTAAAATTTACTTGAAAATCATATCTAATTAATACACAATACATTATATATTTTTATATTTAGACAAATTAAAATTTTTATTTAATTAACTGATATAAAACTAAATTATTATTTATCTTATTATTAAGTTTGAATAGGAGGGGAGCAAATTACTATTATTCTATTTATAATAAAAAAGATTAATTAAATATAACAATTACATTGAATCAACCCAAGCTAAGTAATCTTGTACTGAAACTGCTTCTACAGCTATAGGCATAAATCCATGCCATGTACCACAAATTTCTGAACATTGACCGTAGAAAGTTCCTGTTCTTTCAGCTAAAATAGAACATTGATTTAATCTACCTGGTGTAGCATCAATTTTTAACCCTAAAGATGGAACAGCAAAACTATGGATTACATCTGCACCTGTAACAATTAATCTTATGTGACAGTCTACAGGAATAATCATTTTATTATCCACATCTAATAATCTAAATTGACCTAATTCTAAGTCTGATTCAGGGATCATATATGAATCAAATTCAATAGATTGACCACTTTCTGTTACATAATCACTATATTCATATGACCAGTACCATTGGTGACCTACTACTTTAATTGTTATAGTTGGTGAAGTTACTTCATCTAATAAATATAATAATCTAAAACTAGGGAAAGCAATAACTGTTAAAATTAAAGCTGGTGTAATAGTCCAGATTAATTCTATTAAAGTTCCATGGTTAAGATATTTATGTACAATAGGAGAATTTTTATAACTATAGAAGTACATAATTGAACCTAAAGCCCAAAAAACTCCTACACAAATAACAATTAAATAAAAGAAAATAGAATTATGTAAATCAACAATACCTGTAAAGGCTGGTGAAGCAGAATCTTGGAATCCTAATTGCCAAGGTTGAGGTGCATCATTATATAAAGTATTAAAAATTGATATGTTTTGTAACATTGTTTGTATTAAATTTTTTATAATTAATCAGTCTTAGTTTAATTTTACAGTATTATTAGATAAAACACTGAATTTACCTTATAAGTTAATATAGATTTTATCTATTTAAATTGAGGTATTACTAAGATTTATCTTAATCAATTCTCTTATTAAAATTTTTTATTGTATTTTAATAAAATCGAAGAATATATAAATTGTTCCTTTTAATAAAAATATTAAGAAAAAATATTTATCTTAATTTATTATATTAATAATATGATAACTATTTAAAAATAGTTTTATATTCAAAAATAAATAATTAATTATTTACTTATTAAAAATATTATTGTTTTATTTTTGACAACCTAAAACATCAAGTCTATTTTAAAAATTAGTAATGCTAAACTTACGATTTTACAATCAATTCATTTGCATCCTATCTAAGAAATGATCTATTTCTTTATTTATAGATTTTTAATCTCTTTGTGTATATATTTTATATCGATTACAAGAAATGATTAAAACTAGGAAAGTAGTAATAACCACTCGAGATAAATACAAAGAGAAATCCATTGATAGTATCTAGGGGATAGATTCGAACTTGATATACTTTCAGTAATTATCTAATATGTTTGTGGCTACCCAACTATGCAAAGTTAAATATTTTTATTTAATATTACAATTGGTACACTAGAGAAACACAGCCTATTGGTCCTTTCGTACTAGAAGGTCTACCCCTTTTTACTATTTGTCCCTCAAAAGGATAGGGACCATACTGACTCACGTCGTATTAAACCCAACTCATGTAATTTTTTAATCGGCGAACAGCCGAACCCTTCCAAGGTTTTGCCCCTGGAGGATAAATTAAGTCGACATCGAGGTCCCAAACAGCCAGGACAATGTGTACTCTCGCTGGCTATTAGGCTGTTATCCCCAGCGTAACTTTTATCAATTGATCCCTGTCTATTCCATTATATAGCAAAGGGTCACTATGCCCTACTTACGTATCTGTTCGACTATTAAGTCTTTCAGTTAAGCATGCTTACCGTCATTGCACCCTACAGAACCTTACATGGTTCATTAACCTCCATTTAATTTCTAGCATACCTTAAAAATGAAATATAAAAATTGAATTTAAATTAATTATAAAAACTAATAATTAATAATAAAAATTATTTGTCAGAATATTTACCAGTAAATAGTAAATATTATCTAAAATTTTAATCTATTTGGATGTACTTTGCTACTCTATTAAAGACGACCGCCCCAGTCAAACTGCCAACTAGTCAGCTATTTCCTCTAAAATTTAATAAATAAGAAGATAAATACCAGTTCCACCTCAGACCTAAGGTTTTCCATAGATGTCAAATCGACTCCCTATTCTCTGTATAACCGAGGTTATAGAACTTTTATATGATAACTAGCTACAGTAAAGCTGCATGGGGTCTTCCCGTCCTCTTTGAGGTAACCCGCATCTGCACGGGTAATTCAATTTCACTGAGCAAGTTGTAGAGACAGTGAAGCCATCGTTAAATTATTGATACTGGACCACATTTAATGGCCAATTTATTTTGCTACCTTAGGATCCTCATAGTTAAGACCGCTATTAACCAATTTTTTGTAAAGAAACAGTTACCTATTATTATTACTTATTAATATGGCATTGGGCAAATCTCACTACCTATACTATTATTTTCATAATTGCAGATAGTTGTGTTTTTAGTAAACAGTCGGGGCTTCCGATTTTGTGCCACCATATATTTAAATTAATAGGAGTTATTAATTTACTAAGATTCATGGTTCCTCTTCTTGTCGAACTTATGAGGATAATTTGCCGAGTTCCTTAACAACTTTTAGCTCTACGCCTTAGTATACTCTACCTACGAACCTGTGTCGGCTTAGGGTACGGTTGTGCTTGGAAAACTATACTAAAATAAAACTAACCTAAATCATTAAATTAATTATTAACCAGCTCTCACTAAATTAAATAAATAATTTAACTTCTACTAATTTAGAGTTTTTGCTTATACAAATATAAATTTTAATAGTTAATAACAATCAAATGACTAGTTTGATCTTATTTAAATATAATTTATACTAATTTTTGATACAAAGTTTAGAATATTCACTCTAAATTTATAAAATTATAAGACTAAATTCAGTTATAGATTCGAAGTTATTCAAAAAATATCTTTTTCCTGGCCCAATTAATAAAAAATTTACTATAATACTTAAAAATAAATATTATAATCATAATAAATATTCATTTATTATAATACAAGAACAATTCAATATTAAATTTAATAAATTTGTCTTAAAATTTATCACAGTTAATCTTCTATCTTTATAATTTCTTATAAAAAAATTCTACGTGTAAATTTTATTCTCCATGTGGACTTTCAAAGCTATACTCATCAGTCAAAACGTTGGTTTTGTACCTTAGAGACCGCATTAACATTAGTAGATTTAATCTTTAGCTAATAACCCTTTCGTATTCGGCGAGAAAGTTTAAACTTTCTTTTTACGTTACTCATGTCAGCATTCTCTCTTCAGATTCCTATTATATAAACAATGTAACACTGTCAATTTTAGGTTTGTATTCCTTTACTAGAGGAATATTATCTTTAAATTATCTGAATGTTCTACTACCTAGATTTTAAATATAAATAATAAATATCTATCTTTAAAATTAACACGATATCGGTTGATTATTTTAGACCCGTTAAATCTTCGGAGCAACAATCTAAGGGTTGATACGTTGATACACGTTCATTATAAGTAGCGACTACCAGGCTCACTTTTCAACTGCATTCAATTTGTCACTTCCTTTATTTCACTTAATAATCATTCGGGACCTTAATCAGTGTTCACGGCTGTTTCCGTCTTGACTATCCAACTTATCATGAATAGTCTGAATATCTACCATCTATTTATGGTATTCCGAGATTTATTTCCATTGGTAAGATTTTTAAGTCCCCGCAAATTAAACTCCTATTAATATTAATTAATATTTGTATGGAATTACCGTGCTGTACCTCCATAAATATTGTGTAGATGTCATACTAAAATATGTTTCGTAGAAAACCAGCTATCACCAGGTCAGATTGGCATTTCACCGCTTTCCAAAAATCTTCGGAGAATAATGCAACATTCACCCGTTCGATCCTTTAATAATCTGTTCTTGGAAAGATCACCTGGCTTCGGGTCTAATAGCAGTAACTTAGCCCATATTCTTCATATAGTCGCTTTCGCTTAGGCTTTTAACCTTGCTACTACTATTAACTTGCTGACCCATTATGCAAAAGGTACGCCATTGTCAAGTTATAAATAATTTTTTGACTTTGACTGCTTATAGAGTTACTAATTCATGATCTATTTCACTGCGTGTTATTTACATTCGTTCGAACTAATGTTCGATAAGAACTAATATTACTTCTATCTTTATTTCTATTTTTAGAAATAATATTATTCTACACTCTTTTCAACTTTTCCCTCACGGTACTTTTCACTATCGCTAAATTTATAAATACTTAGCCTTAGAGGATGGTTCCCCTATATTCCGACAAGTTTTCTCCCATCGTACTTAATAAATAAAATCCAAACTATAAAATACAGGTCTCACTATAAATTCACCTTCTTAGTTGTAATCGTAATTACTATGTATTAATTGTATAATTAATCATATCTATCTATATTCATCAAGCATTTATTTCTTATAACTAATAAATATTTCATTATTAATTAGAATAATTTAAATTATGTGTAATATAATTATTAGTTATATTCCTTCATTAAATTTAAAGTTAATTAAATTTATTTTACTAATTCATATATTTTTACTTAATTTGATATTTAAGTATACAAGCTATAAGTTAAAATCATTTATTAAGTTTACTATAATGATATAGTGATAATTTTTTATTATAGTTTAGATTTTGGCTAATCCGATTTCACTCACCATTACTTTCGGAGTCTCGGTTGATTTCCTTTCCTTTCCTTAATGAAATGTTTTACTTCAGGAAGTTTTAATAAAAAGGTTTCCCTTAGGATTGTCTCATCTCGTAGTTTTCTTATTCGTATTATAATTTAATATAAATTATAATATTTAATAAGCAATATGTAGACTTTTGGCTATGGAGCCTCCTTTTATATAAATTTGCTAGTAATCCTTAATAACCCCTTTAAAATACTCATTAATTATTTTAAATAATTATTTGATGTTGTACAATATTGTCATCGATACTTTTATATTTTTATTTAAAAAATTTAATTCTGATAAAAATTAAACGAATATTTTCTGATAATAAAGAAACCACAGATTAGAGTATAGTATTTATTATTTATATAAACTTATAACAAAGAAAAATAAAAATAATTTTACATTGATTATTACCGAAAAAAGGAATTGAACCTTTGTTTTACCATCATGAAGGGTATGTTCTACCGTTAAACTATTTCAGCTATTTTTACTAATAAAAAGTATTAATTAAATCAATAAAAATGAATTAGAATAAATATCTATAAGACAGTTTTTGTTTATATAAATTTATCTGATTGATCTTATATGTATTAATATATTTTCAATATTAATGTTTTATCAGGTTAAATAAAGGGTTTTCTAATATTTCAAAATTAAATTATTTTTTAATTAATTAACAAACTTTAGTGTTAGATTTTATCAAATTTAATTTAAAATTTTCTCTAAGAATTCCATCAAATTACTTTGTATTTTTAACTAAAATTTTATTTATATTAAAATTAATAACTAATAAATTATTAAATTATACCTTGAACCTTCCTAAATTATTGTGTATGATTATTAACAGTAAATGTTAAGTGATTAGCAATACACAATTAAATCCCAGTTTTAGACTTCTAATTCTCTTTTAAAAATTTTTATTAATTTACTTAATAAGTTTAATATTAATAATTGGAGGGATGAAATAAAATAAAATTAAGAATTAATGTAATTCGATAGCATCTTTAATATAAGAACAAACTAGAAGAACAAATACATAAGCTTGGATAAATGATACAGCTAATTCTAATCCTGTAATAGCTAGGAATAAAGCAAATGGTAATAAAGTTAATATAAATATAATTAATCCACCTGAGAACATTTTAAATAAGAATGTTGATAAGATTTTTAATAATGTATGACCAGCTACCATATTAGCAAATAATCTTATACCTAATGAGAAAGCTCTAGCTAAGTAACTAATTAATTCAATTAAAACTAATAAAGGAACTAAAGCTAAAGGTGTACCAGAAGGAATAAAGAATGAGAAAAAGTGTATTTTATGGATAGATAAACCTAAAATAGTAACACCTATTAATATAGTGAATGATAAACCTATTGATACTATTATTGATGTTGTTATAGTAAATGTATAAGGAATATTACCTACTAAATTAGAACATAAAATAAATAAGAATAAAGAATAGATAAATGGTAAATATACTTCTCTACCAATTTGATCTTTTACTATAGTGTTAATACTTGCAAATAAACTTTCTAATAAGATACTTTCTTTATTTGGTATTAATTTCATTTTTTTATTAAAGTTTAAATTAGTTTTATCTTTACCAGTATTTTGATGTATAAATAAGATAAGAGATAATACTAATACTGTAAATAAAGCTGAATTTGTAATAGTAATAGATGTATTAAATAATAAAGGAGCATTAAAGCTAGCTAAACTAACTACTTCAAATTGTTCTAATGGAGAATTTATAAATAAATTATTTAAGTTATTTAAGAACATTATATTTTATTTTTATTTTTTGTGTGCTTAGTTTTAATAAATACTTAATCTATCTTAAAATTTTAATAATTAAGATACTTATACTTTTAATATAAAGATTAGATAAAATTTACTTTAATTTACTTATTAACTAATAATTCCTATTTCTTTAAGAATATTTCAATAAATTCTTTATATTTACAATTAAAAAATAAGAATTAATTAATTATATTATGAATTTTTATAGTATTTAAGATGATTTTTTAATACTATGACAAATATGTCATAATTATTAATTTATTGGGGAGGGGATTAAAAATATTTAAATTATTAATAAAATTACATTTAGTACTATAATATATTGTTATAAAAATAATTTATAAAAATTAAGATTGTACAGGTAACATATTAAATGCATGGAATGGTATTGGACTAGCTAATGACCATTCTAATGTATTTGCAGATTCAGCTTCAGTATCGTATTGTGATAATGATGTGAAGTAAGCAGGAACAGCCCAAGGATTATTATTTACTTCTTTACCATTAGCGAAAATATCATAAATAATATAACCAAATAATACAGTAGCAACTACAGAGATTAATGAACCGAAACTAGAGATAGCATTCCATCCAGCAAATGCATCAGGATAATCAGGTATTCTTCTAGGCATTCCAGCAAGACCTAAAAAATGTTGAGGGAAGAATGTTAAATTAACCCCAATAAATAATGTCCAGAAGTGAACTTTACCTAAGAATTCGTTATATGTTCTACCTACAATTTTAGGTGTCCAGTAATAGAATCCAGCAAATAAAGCAAATACAGCTCCCATTGATAATACGTAATGGAAGTGAGCAACTACATAATAAGTATCATGTAATGCAATATCTAAACTAGCATTTGATAATATTACTCCAGTTAATCCACCAATTGTGAATAAAGCTAAGAATCCTATAGTAAAGATTAAAGGTGTAGTAAATCTTAAACTTCCACCGTATAAAGTAGCTAACCAAGAAAAGATTTTAATACCAGTAGGAACGGCAATTACCATAGTAGCAGCAGTAAAGTAAGCTCTAGTATCAACATCTAATCCTACACTAAACATATGATGTGACCAAACTAAGAATCCTAAAATACCGATAGAGAACATAGCGTAAACCATACCTAAGTATCCGAAGATTGGTTTACCTGAGAAAGTTGAAACAATATGACTAATAATACCAAAACCAGGTATAATTAAAATATAAACTTCAGGGTGACCAAAGAACCAGAATAAATGTTGGTATAATACAGGATCACCACCTCCTGCTGGATCATAGAAACTTGTATTAAAGTTTCTATCTGTTAATAACATAGTAATAGCTCCAGCTAATACTGGTAATGATAATAATAATAAAATGGCTGTTACAAATATAGCCCATACGAATAAAGGTAATTTATGTAAGCTCATTCCATTAGTTCTCATATTTAATACTGTTGTTATAAAATTTATAGCACCTAATAATGAAGATACTCCAGCTAAGTGTAAACTAAAGATAGCTAAATCAACACTACCACCTGAATGTGATTGAATTGAAGATAGTGGTGGATAAACTGTCCATCCTGTTCCTGCTCCTTGTTCTACTAAAGAACTTAATAATAATAAAATTAATGAAGGAGGTAATAACCAGAAACTAATATTATTTAATCTAGGGAAAGCCATATCTGGGGCTCCACATTGTACAGGTAATAAATAATTACCAAAACCACCTACTAAACCAGGCATAACCATAAAGAAAATCATTATGAAAGCATGAGCACTAATAATTACATTAAATAATTGGTGATCTCCTGATAATATTTGTACTCCTGGAGACATTAATTCCATTCTAATAAGAACAGAAAATGCTGTACCTATCATACCAGCAAATATTGAGAAAATTAAGTAAAGTGTTCCAATTTCTTTAGCATTTGTAGAAAAAAGCCAATTCAAATTTAAATTAATTTACTTTTAGTTTTAAATTTAAAACGATCCAATCAAGCCCTATAAGATATAAAAATATATAATACGTAAATATATAATATAATAAGTACTTACCTTAAAAAATATAGAATATTTTATTTTATACATGTTTATAGTTGTTATTTTTTTTTTATATTTTATTTTTTTTATTTATTAATCGGAATAGAGGCGATTCGAACACCCAAGAGTTGCCCCAGAACAATTAGCAATTGCCTTATCTTTCCAAATGATTACTATTCCTTAATTAAGATTCTAATCTAGAATACAATAAAAAAATTAAAATTATTTTCCTTATTTAATAAATAGATTCGTGAGTATTAATTATTTAATTAGTCTTTACCAGATTCGAACTGGTACTATTATCGTGAAGGGATAATGTACTAACCTTTATACTAAAAGACCAGGCTATATTTTAAAAAATAATAAAAATTAATGTGCGAATTTTGGGTTTGAACCAAAACTTACAGTTCATGAGACTGTCGTGCAGACCTTTACACTATATCGCATAGTAATTATATAATAGAAATTATATAATCTTTTTTTTATATTATAAATGAACACTATCATTGAAACATTTATTACAAACAAAGAGACTCGAACTCTTAAGGAATTACTTCCACTCCTGCTTAAGAGGAGATTGTTTACCAAAATTTCAACATGTTTGCAAAGTAATATTATATAAATTAAAAAATAAATTTTTTATATTTACTCTTTTAGTAAAAATTTTAAAATTATTTAAGATTTAGGTGTCAAGAGGAATTGAACCTCTGAATAAAGTATTAACAGTACTCCGCAATAACCACTCTGCCATAACACCATACAAGTAAATAAGAGTATTATTATTTATTTTTGATTATGGTAGGCGCGACTCGAACACGCTTCTTCTCCCACCCAAAGGGAGCGATTAATCCAGTTCATCTTCTACCATTAAAATTTTAAATTACTTAACTCTTTTAAAAATAAAATTTAATTTTTTATTAAAGTAATCTATTAAACTCTTAAAATAAATTTAGATTAGACCCTTTTTATTTAATAATAATTTATTTTCTCTGAATTAATAAGGAGGAGAATTAAATATTAAGTTTATTACACACGTAAAATTTAAAATTTATTAAATTAAGTTTTAATAAGGGTATTATTTAAATAAAAAACGTGATCTAGATATGGGTAAACATCTGATTAATATAATACAATTTGCTTTTACTTAGTTTTAGATTTTTATTTATTAGTATTAGCTAATTTTGTAATATATACTCTTATTACTTGTTGTAATGTAAAATAAGGTAAAACAGATTTAGACATTATAAAAATTAAATAAATTATAGCTAATAAAGCAAAAGATAATTGATTTACAAAATAAAATGGTATTAATTGTGGCATATATAAATTATATATTTTTGTTGGATTCTTTAATGATCTATCTCTACTAAATTGAAAATATCAAAGATATTTTTTAAAAAGTATAAGATTAATAATAATTTATATTTTCTATAGATTATTATTAAATTTTAAATGAGATAATTAGGGTTTATTTAATTAAAATAAATTAAATATTTATAAATAATATACTTATTAATATATACTTTAAAGATTTTAAGAAAATCTTCTAAAAACTTTAGTTACCTTCACTTAATTAATTTATTTTTTATAGAAGAAGTTTTATTCACCTTAAAATATAAATTTATTTTAAGATACAGTTAATAATAACTAAAAAATGTAGAGGAAATTATCTCTACACTTTTATCTGTATATTTTTTTTTAACTAAATATTATAAATTAAGGAAAAAAATACGATTATATTATAAAAGTAGTTAATTTATTTTTAATAGAATTTATTATTTAAAGAAAAAAATAATACCATAATAATAGAAAATTTAAATTTTTATTAGGGGTTAAGTTTACAGATGGTTCTGTAGTAAACCTGCAAAGTTTAATAATTTAAAGGTTCAATTCCTTCTTAACTCTCAATTAAATTCTCTTAGTTCAATGGTTAGAACATCATTCTTCTAAAGTGTTAATTTTGGTTCGAGTCCAAAAGAGAATAAAAATCTAAATTAGATTAAAATATTGTCACAGTGTAAATATAAATTTTTAAATACTACTAATTATTCTAATATTAGACTAATTAATTTTAAAAATAAAAATAAAATTACAATAAACTTATATATATTAACTTAACTTAATCAAGATTTTAGATCTTATTGTATATACTATTCAGCAGAATTATTGGTATTACAATTACTCTCATTATTTATATTTTTTAATGAATAAATTAAGGGTAGATTGTATTAATGATAGATTTAAAAAACTTAATGATAAATAATTATTTAATGAGTATTATAAATATATTAATTAGTTTAATTGATGTATTAACTGTTATATTACCTATGTTATTATCAGTAGCTTTTATGACAATTATAGAAAGAAAACAATTAGCTGCACATCAAAGAAGAGTTGGACCCACTGTAGTAGGTTATTATGGAATAGCTCAACCTTTTGCGGATGCTTTAAAATTAATCATGAAAGAAACTGTTATTCCAAGTCAATCTAATAAAGTTTTATTTTATTTAGCTCCTGTTTCTACTTTAATTTTTAGTTTATTAGGATGGGGAGTAATACCATTTGGTCAAGGATTAACATTATTTGATTTTTCATTAGGAATATTTTATACTTTAGCCTTATCTTCATTAGGAGTTTACGGAATATTATTTGCTGGTTGGTCAGCTAATTCAAAATATGCCTTTTTAGGTTCTTTAAGATCAACTGCGGCTATGGTTTCATATGAATTAATTTTAAGTTCTGCTATTTTAATTATTATCTTATTAGCAGGTTCATTTAATTATACAACTATTATAGAAGTACAACAATCAATATGGTTTATAATCCCGCTATTACCGGTATTTTTATTTTATTTTATTTCAATTTTAGCTGAAACAAGTAGAACACCATTTGATTTACAAGAAGCTGAATCTGAATTAGTTGCTGGTTTCTTCACTGAACATTCTTCAGTTCCTTTTGTATTCTTCTTCTTAGCTGAATATTCTTCTATTGTTTTATTTAGTTGTCTAACAGCTATATTATTCTTAGGTGGATATAATTTACCAGAAATCATAATTAATGGTTCATATATAAATTTACAATCTATTATTTTAGGTTTAAAAACATGTATATTCTGTGCTTTATTTGTTTTATTTAGAGCTACTTTACCTAGATTAAGATATGATCAATTAATTTCTTTATGTTGGATTAACTTATTACCTATAGCTGTAGCCTTTATTATATTAGTTCCAAGTATATTAGTAGCATTTGATATAGCTCCTTATTAATATATTTAAATTGTCTTTTTTGTATTTATTTTATTATAATGGTTCTATTCTTAATAAAATAAATTTATAATAACTCTGTATTAATTTACATAATCTAAAATTTCAAGTTTTAGTGTGTTATAATTATTAATAAAATATTAATTACCCCTCCAATAAATATATGTTGTTTATATTAATATAAAAATTTATAATTTTATTAAAAGAAGTTAATTATATTTCTGTATATATGTAAAAAAAGAAAAAGAAATTAATTTAATTACTTTAGTTTATAAAATTTCTTTAATATAAGCTGTAATAAAAGCCTATAATTTAAGGGTAGAATGTTATCTTGATGAGATAATCGTAGAAGTTCAAATCTTCTTGGGCTTATATTTACAATTATTATATATAATTCATTCTTAAAAAAGAAAATATATTAATAAGAAGAATTATTGTTACAGTGAATACCAAAAAATAAATAATTATAATTTGTTAAAACCTAAAAATAAATAAAAATATTATATTTTAGTCAGTGATTTATAATAACTGCTAATTTAATTATTAGTAATAATTAGCTAATTATTAAATTTAATTATATAATTTACACTATAATTTATTATGAGATTACTTAAAAGTCACTCTTTACTTAGATTAATTAATTCTTATGTAGTAGATTCACCTCAACCTTCAAATATCTCATATTTATGGAATTTTGGATCTTTATTAGCTACTTGTTTAGTAATCCAAATTTTAACTGGATGTTTCTTAGCTATGCACTATCAACCACATGTAGATTTTGCTTTTAATAGTGTAGAACATATTATGAGAGATGTTAATAATGGTTGGTTAATCAGATATACTCATGCTAATGTTGCTTCTTTCTTCTTTATTTTTGTATATGGGCATATAGGTAGAAATATCTATTATGGTTCATATAAATCTCCTAGAATATTAGTTTGGTCAATTGGAGTAATAATTTTAATCTTAATGATGGCTATTGCTTTCTTGGGGTATGTTTTACCTTATGGTCAAATGAGTTTATGGGGTGCTACAGTTATTACTAATTTATTAAGTGCTATTCCTATATTTGGTCAAGATTTAGTAGAATTAATTTGGGGAGGATTCTCAGTATCTAATGCAACATTAAATAGATTCTTCTCATTACATTATATCTTACCATTTTTATTAGCAGCTTTAGCTTTAGCTCACTTAATTGCTCTTCACACTCATGGTTCAAATAATCCTAATGGTATATCATCAAATGGTGATAGATTTGCTATTCACCCTTATTATATGTTTAAAGATCTTATAACAATCTTCTTCTTCTTCTTAGCTTTATCTGTAATGGTTTTCTATTATCCTAATTTATTAGGACATAGTGATAATTATATTGAAGCTAATCCTATGAGTACACCTGCAAGTATTGTACCTGAGTGGTATTTATTACCATTTTATGCTATATTAAGATCAATACCTAATAAATTATTAGGAGTATTAGCAATGTTCGGATCATTATTAATTTTATTAATATTACCTATTATAGATGTATCAAGACAAAGAGGAAACCAATTCAGACCTGCTATGAAAGTAGCTTTCTGGTTCTTTGTATTTAATTTCTTCATCTTAATGTGGATTGGATCACAACATCCTAATGAACCTTTTGTATTTATTGGACAAGTGTCAACATTCTTCTATTTTGCATGGTTTGTAATAATTGTTCCTGTAATAGGTTTAGTTGAAAATACTTTAATAGATATAGCTACAGAACAATAATTTATTTTATCTAGTTTAAATCTTATATTTATATATAGACATATTTATATATTATACTCCCTCCTTATTATTTATTTAATATTATGTAATAAAATATTAAAAGTAATATATAATATAATTAATTTATATTATTTCTTAAGCAATCTACTAAAAACATAAATACGATGTGTTTTATAAAATATAATATTTTACTGAATATCTTTATGTTTATATTCAATAGTAAAATATTTTTATATCTGTTAACTAATAGCTACTTGTAGAGTATTTTAGTTAATTTCATATAAAATAATAAATATTCTCAAAGAATATTTGACATTTTATATGCTTATTTCACGTAGAGTGTTATTTTATTTCTCAAATTTATAATTTTGGTCAAATTAAATTAATTATGATTAAATCACATAATTTTCAATTTTTTCCTTATCATTTAGTAGAAGTTTCTCCATGGCCTATAGTATTAAGTTTTGCTTTATTAAATTTAACTATTGGAGCTGTAATGTATTTACAAGGTTACTATTCTGGTGATCTTATCTTAGAATTAGGATTCATATTAACTTTAGGTGGTATGGCTTTCTGGTTTAGAGATGTCGGGAATGAAGCTGCTTTAGGTGGACATCATACAAAACAAGTTAAAAAAGGTTTAGAAATTGGATTCTTACTTTTTGTTATTAGTGAAGTTTTTGCTTTCTTAAGTATTTTCTGGGCTTTCTTTCATTCTAGTTTAGTACCAGCAATTGAAATAGGAGGAGTATGGCCACCTCAAGGTATTACACCTTTAAATCCTTTTGCTATTCCTTTATTAAATACAATATTATTAGTATCTTCAGGTGCTTTTGTTACTTACGGTCATCATGCTTTAATAAATGGAAACAGAAAAGATACTTTAAGAGGATTAGAATTAACTGTATTATTTGCTGTTCTTTTCACTTTCTTACAATATTTAGAATATGCTAACTCAACTTTCTCAATATCAGATTCAGTATTTGGTAGTGCTTTCTTCTGTTCAACTGGTTTACATGGTATTCATGTAATAGTTGGAACTATCTTTATTGTTGTTCAATTAATTAGAACTATAAATTATCATGTGACAAATACTCATCACCAAGGATGTGAATCAGCTATTTTATATTGGCACTTTGTTGATATAGTTTGGTTATTCTTATTCATTGCTGTATATTATTGGGGTGGATTATAATAAAAATGTTAATAACAGAAGTAATTTGTAGTTTACTTCTCATTATCTAAGATATTTTTATATAACCAAAAAATACAAATTTATTAAGGTTAATTATAACCCTATTCTGTACCTTCAAAACTAAATAAGTAGAGAAATAAACTTATTTTTACTAAAAAGTAAACTATTAAATTTTATAAATAATTTACTTTTTCAATTATTTATTAATGCTATAAGATGTCATCTTATTACAATAAATAATTAGATTTATTAAATGTCCTTAAGGGTAATAAAGCTTTATTTTACTTATGAATCTATCAATATTATTATTTTTAATAGGTATTTTAGGATTTATTCTAAATAGAAAAAATATAATCTTAATGATTATTGCTATAGAGATTATGCTTCTTGCTGTAACTTTATTAGTTTTAATTAGTTCTTTTGGATTTGATGATAATATAGGTCAAACATTTAGTATATATATTATTTCAATAGCTGGAGCTGAATCAGTGATAGGTTTAAGTATATTAGTGGCTTTTTATAGATTAAGAGGTAATATTTCTATTAGATCTTAAAATTTTATGTATTTATCAATTTTAATTTTCCCTTTATTAGGATCTTTTGTATCTGGTTTTATGGGTAGAAAAATAGGTATAACGGGTTCTCATATAATTACATGTACTTGTTTATCAATTTCTTCATTATTAGCAACTATAGCATTTTATGAGGTAGGTATATGTGGATCTCCCGTATCAGTATATTTATTTAATTGGGTAGATTCAGAATTTATGACAATATCATGGGAATTCTTATTTGACCAATTAACAGTATCTATGTTTATACCAGTATTATATATATCAACATTAATTCATATATATACAACTTCTTATTTAGCAGAAGATCCTCATAATCAAAGATTCTTTTCTTATTTATCTTTATTCACTTTCTTCATGTTATTATTAGTTTCAGGAGCTAATTACTTTGTAATGTTTATAGGTTGGGAAGGTATTGGAGTAGTTTCTTATTTATTAATTAATTACTATTTTACTAGAATTCAAGCTAATAAAGCAGCAATATTAGCTTTAACTATGAATAGAGTAGGTGATATGGGATTAAGTATAGGATTCTTTGCCTTATTTGCTTTATTTGGATCTGTGGATTATTCTACAATATTTAGTTTAGCACCTTTTATGAATGAAACAGCTATCACTATTATTAGTCTATTACTATTAATGGGAGCTATGGCTAAATCAGCTCAAATTCCTTTACATTCTTGGTTACCTGGTTCAATGGAAGCTCCTACACCAGTAAGTGCTTTATTACATGCTGCTACACTAGTTACAGCTGGTTTATATTTATTAATAAGATCTTCAGCTATATTAGAATTTAGTCCAACTGCCTTATTAGTTATAACTTTAATTGGTGCGAGTACAGCTTTCTTTGCAGCAACTTGTGGTTTAGTACAAAATGATTTAAAAAGAATAATCGCTTTCAGTACAATATCACAATTAGGTTATATGGTTATGGCTGTAGGTTTAAGTCAATATAATGTAGCTTTAATGCATGTAGTTAACCATGCTTTCTTTAAAGCCTTATTATTCTTAGGTGCTGGTGCTGTAATTCATAGTTTTGCTGATGAACAAGATATTAGAAAAATGGGAGGTTTAATTAAATTCTTACCATTTACTTATACAGTTATGTTAGTAGGATCTTTATCTTTATTAGCTACACCATGGTTAACTGGTTTCTATAGTAAAGATTTAATAATAGAATTAGCTTACGGACAATATAGTTTTTCAGGTATTTATGCTTATATATTAGGAAGTTTAACAGCTGGATTAACAGCTTTTTATTCATTTAGATTAATAAGTTTAGTATTCTTAACTGTACCTAATGGTATTAAAAATGTTTATTTAAATTCTCATGAATCTAATTTTGCTGTTGTTATTCCTTTATTTATTTTAGCTTTATTTAGTATATTCTTTGGATATGTTTTCTCTGATTTATTTGTTGGAGTAGGTTCAGATTTCTTTGCTAATTCTATTTTCATTTCTCCTAATAATATTTCTATTATTGAAGCTGAATTTAGTTTACCTTTAATAATTAAATTATTACCTACAATCTTATCAGTATTAGGAGCTACTAGTGCTATATTCTTGTATCATGTATATCCAGATTTCATTATTAATTTAACTGATTCTGCTTTAGGAAGAAAAATTTATACTTTCCTTAACAGTAAGTATTTCTTTGATGCAATATATAACTATTATTTCATTTCAGTTGGATTATTAACTGGTAATACTATATCAAAAGTATTAGATAGAGGAGTAATTGAATTATTAGGACCTTATGGATTAGCTTCTGTTTTAGAAAATACTGCAAATAATATTGCTAAATTAGATACTGGAGTTATAACTACATATTCATTATATATAACTATCGGAATATTATCATTAACATTCTTAGTATTTGCACCTTTATTATTTGATACATATATTATATCTGAATTTAGATTAATTGTTATCTATATATCAGCTTTATTCTTTTCATTATTACCTAGTTTATCTAATAAACAATAATTATTTATAGAAATTATTTTATTAAAGTAATGTATACTAACATTAAAGTAATATAAAAATAATATAACAATAAAATTCTACATTTAGGAACTAAAAAATACACACAAAAAATATATATAAACAAAGATGTTAACTTTATTATTAATTATACCTATAATAGGTTCTCTATTTATTTTATCTATTCAAGAAAATAGTTTAAATAGTATTTCTAAAATGAGAACTATTGCTATTACTACTTCTTTAATTAATTTATTAATTTCTATTTTCTTATGGTTAAATTTCGATTCGAATACAACTCAGTTTCAATTTGTCTCAGAATTTGATTATTTAACTTTTGGACATTTAAATTTTGGTGTAGATGGAATATCATTATATTTTGTACTATTAACTACTTTCATTACTCCAATAGCTATCATTTCTAATGCTTATAATATTAATTCTAACTTAAAATTCTTTTTAATTGCTTTCTTAATTTTAGAAACTTTACAATTAGCTTTATTTTTAGTATTAGATTTATTATTATTTTATATATTCTTTGAAAGTGTTTTACCTATCTTATTTATTATAATAATAGTATATGGATCAGGAGAATTTAGATTTAGATCAGCTAATTTATTCTTCTTATATACATTATTTGGATCTTTATTTATGTTATTAGCTATTTTACAAATTTTTAATTTAGCTGGTACTACTGATTTCCAATTATTATCTTTAGTTGAGATTAATGCTGATGCACAAAAAATTTTATGGTTAGCTTTCTTCTTAGCTTTTGCTATTAAAACTCCTTTATGGCCTTTTACAGGTTGGTTATATAGAGCTCATGCTGATAGTCCTTTAGCTGGATCAATTTTATTAGCAGCTACTATATTAAAATTCGCTACTTATGGTTATATAAGAATTTTAATTAATTTCTTACCTGATGCTACAAATTATTTTGGTCCTTTAGTTCAAACTATTGCTATTATTACTTTAATTTATGCATCTTTAACTACAATTATCCAACAAGATACTAAAACTCTTATTGCTTATTCAAGTATTGCTCATATGAGTGTTGTTATTTTAGGTTTATTCTCTAATAATATACAAGGTATTGAAGGTGCTATTTTATTAGCTTTAGCTCATGGATTTGTTTCTCCTGCTTTATTCATTTGTGTAGGTGGTATTATTTACGAAAGAACAGGTACTAGAATTATTAAATATATTAGAGGTTTAGTTACTTATATGCCTATTTTCACTATCTTATTCTTTATTTTTACATTATGTAATACTGGTATACCTTTAAGTTTAAATTTCTTAGGTGAACAATTATCTTTAATTGGTATATGGGAAGTTAATCCAATTATATCTGCATTAGGTGCCACAGGTATAGTATTATCAGCATGTTATTCTATTTTCTTATACAATAGAATATCTTATGGTACTTATTCACCTAATATGAATAATGTTATTGTATTGGATATTAATAGAAGAGAATTTGTTATTTTAATTTCTTTATTAATACCTACAATATTATTAGGAATATACCCTAATGTGATATTAGATTCAATCCATGTATCAGTATCAACTGTCTTATATAATATTTAATATTTTATTTTCCCCTCCTTTTTAATTTAAACACAATAATGTAAAAAGATTCTTTTTAGAGTAAACTATACAATAATTTTTTTATATAAAAGAATCATAAAAGTATGAGCTGTCAATATAAATAAATTATATTAAGGATACAATTTTATATTAATATTTTTATATTATTATTTAATACTTAAATTTTAGTAAGTATTTTTCTATTTTTCCAGCTTTAATATTAATACTTTTTATATAGTATCGTATCCCATATATTAACATAAAATATTAATATTTTATGGATTATTAATTAAGTAAATAAAGTATATAATATATTTCACATATTAATAGTTATAACTTTATTTATATTTTTTCGAATATGTTTTATATAGTTAATAAAATAACTTAAAATTTAGCAATACAAAAAGAATTGGAAAACAATCAAAAAAACACAGGAAAAATGATTCCTTTATTCTACTCAAGTTTAAAACAAAAATTAAATTTATCTTTGACTATGGATCAAAAATATAAAGGAAGTGAACATAATCCTTCATATGTAATAGAAAATTTTGATGGTTTCTTTAAAAATAGTTCTAAAACAAAAATGAATTTTTTTAGAAGAAAATTAAAAAGTTTACAATCTTATAATAAACAAATAAAAAACTATCAAAAAATAAATAATTCCTTAGAATTAGTAAATATGACAAAAGAACAATTAAATACCCTATCTCAAGAAAATATCAATAAAAAATTAAATAATGTAAGTAAAATTAACGATAATAAGGTAAATAAATTTATTAATGATAATACAATTAATAATATTAAATTTCCTTTAAATTTATTAGTTAATAATAATTCTAATAATAATATTAAAAATATTAATTATATCAAATTAATTAGTAAATATTCTCCGAGTTTAACTACAAGTAAATTTAATATTTATAAATTTAATTTAAATAATACTAGATTAATAAGAAATATTTATACTCTATTACATTCAGCTTTCATATCAATGAGATGTTTAATTAGTCAACCTAGAATATCTTATACAAATGAGAAAATATTTATACAATTATTTTTTTATCCTGATGTAAAATTATCTAAACAAATGAAAGCAAAATGGAGTCAAAATATAATTAATAAATTATTAAATAAATTAGAATATAGATCTAAAAAAGAGATTATAAAATTATTTAAATCTACTTATTTTAATTCTAAACAAAAAATTATAAAATTATTTAATAATTTAAATTTTAATGATCAAAAAGAAGTAATAAAAAATATGACTATGCCATCAAAACAAATTAAAAAAATAATTGATATGATAATAAAAAGAAATGAATCATTACAAATGTCAGATATTGAAGCTCAAAAAAGAATTAAAAAATTATTTAATAATGCATTTATTAATTCTAATAAACCTATTCAATATTCTGAAGATAATCTGAATAATAATAAACTACAAAATAATTCTATCTTCTTAAATATTTATAATCAGAAATTAAAAATTTTATCTCAACTATTAAGTAAAATTTTTAATAAACCTGTTCAATTAGAATTAATTAGATTACATTATCCTTTTTATGATCCTAATATTATTGTTAATTTGTTATCTTATTTTTCTGAAAATTTAAAAATTAGAAGATTATTAGGTAAAATTTATAAATCTGCTGTAATTGCTAAACCTACTGCTAATTTGCAAAGAAAAAGATTCTCTGTTATACCTGGTTATTTAACTGGATTAACTATTAAATTTGCCGGAAGATTCCCAACACAAAAAATAGTGCCGAGAAAAACAGTAAAAAAAGAGAAAATAGGAAGTTTAGCTAGAAAAAAAGCTGTATTGGTTGAAACAGCAAGATTTTCAAATAAAAATAGAAGAGGATCATTTAGTATATCTGTATCAACAGGATTATATTTAAATAATTTTATTAAATAATATATAATTAATTATATTTTATCTTAGTATTTATCCACTTTATTGATTTGTTATTATGGTTAGTTTAATTAGTTTACTCTCATTTTATCCGCTTATATAGCGATTTAACTTATATACAAATATTTATATAAGTACGTGAATATATATAATATAAATTATTTATATATATCTACGTTTTTTATTTGATTTTTGTTCTTAAAGAACTCTGCCTAAATTTTTTAATAAATAAAATTTATAAGATTTAGGTCACAAATTCAAGGTAAAACCTACTTAAATATTAGTAAAATTTTTATTAATATTTTTGGATTCAGCCTTTAGTTGTAATATATAATTATTACGAACGGTAAAACGTAGGCATAATATATTTTATTCATGAAAAATTTATTATTAAATATTTTAGCTTTTGGTGCTATTCTTTCTAGTTTATTAGTTATAACTTCTACTAATCCTGTTTTAGCTGTTGTATTCTTAATTGCAGTTTTCTTTAATATTGCTGGTTATTTAATCTTATTAGGTGTAGAATTTATAGGTATCTCATATATTTTATTATATGTAGGTGCTATTACTGTATTATTCTTATTCGTAATAATGATGATTAATATAAAATTATCAGATATATTAGAAACAGGATCTCAATATACACAAAATTTTCCATTAGCATTAGCTGTAGGTTCTTTATTTATTTATATAATATTTACTGTATTACCTTTCCAAATTAATAACATATCTATTATCTCTATGTTCTTTGATTTTACTAATATTATTAACAGTTTATTCTTAACAGCTAATAATTCTTCTGCAATTAATGTATTAACTACATTAAATCCTTCTATTGCTGATATTACTATTACTAACTTCTTACAAATTGAAGCTATAGGACATAATTTATATACATACGGAGCAGCTTTATTATTAATCTGTAGTATTTTATTATTATTAGCAATGGTAGCTACTATCTTTATTTCAAGAAAATCTAAATTCTAATAATAATTATTAAATAGAAAAACAGAAATTATATAAATCCCCTCCCTCGAGTTTAAATTATTAATAATACAAATATTATAAATAATATTAAAATAATTTATAATTTATAAATGTTTATTATAAAAGTATAAAGATACTTAAATATTTTAAAAAAATAAATAAGAATAAAATATAATTTTTATAATCTTTATATGTGTAAGGGTATTTAAAGTTTTAATGATTTTTATTAGTTTATTAATATTAATTGTGGCTATTGCCATTCCTTCTATTAGAATGAATTTGTCTCCTAATTTATTTGTTAGGTTAACTGCTATTATCTTTATTTATGCCGCAGGTTTATCTTTAAATTCCTTATATATTCAATCAATTGAATCAGGTTTAGGTATATATAGTGGTTTATTCCATGTAACTATAACATCACAAGTAATAGATATCTTTATATATATTATTGGTGCTTTAATATTAACAGCTTGGCCAATATTTAATAAGCATTTATTAAGTAATAGTTACAAAAATAATTTTAATTTAGAATCAGATAAATTAAGTTATGTAAATAATCCAGCAACTGAATATTCTTTAATAGTAATATTTAGTAGTTTAGGATCTTCATTATTATTGTCATCTTCGGATTTTATCTCAATGTATTTAAGTTTAGAACTTCAATCATTTGGAGTTTATATCTTAGCTACTTTATATAGAGATTCAGAATCAGCAACTGCAGCAGGATTAAAATATTTCTTATTAGGTGGATTATCATCTTGTGTGATACTATTAGGAGTAGCTTTAATTTACTCATATTCTGGTATTACTAATTTTGAATCTTTATATAGTTTAAGTTCTGTATTACATGCTTTCACAAACCATGAACCTGTTTCATTAGGTATAACGTTAGGAATAATATTTATATTCTTAGGTTTATTATTTAAAATAGCAGCTGCACCTTTACATAATTGGGCTCCTGATGTTTATGACAATAGTCCAACTATAGTAACAATATGGTTGACTATTATGCCTAAGATATCTATAATATTCTTATTATTAGAAATAATTAATGGATTAAATCTATCAACTTCTTTATTAGTATTAGATAATATTAATTTCTTACCTGTATTCTTCTTAAATTATGCTTCATATAAAATAGTAGAAATTAAACATTTATTGTTATTAAGTGCTTTATTTTCTTTAATTATAGGGACAGTTGTAGGATTATCACAAATAAGAATTAAAAGATTATTAGCTTATAGTACTATTTCTCATGTTGGATTTATTTTAATTGCTTTAGCAATAAATTCAGCAAGTTCAATAGAAGCTTTATATTTTTATATAATCCAATATAGTTTAACAAATTTAAATGTATTCTTAATTTTACTAGCATTTGGATATGTTATTAATAAAAATAAATTAATTAATAATAACTTAATTAATTCTGATATTAATTTTATATCTCAATTAAAAGGACAATTCTTCCATAATCCTATTTTAAGTTTAAGTTTAACTGTTTGCTTATTCTCAATGGCGGGAGTACCACCTTTAATTGGTTTCTTCTCTAAATATTATGTATTATATTCAGCTATAGATAGTCAATATTACGTAATGGCAATTGTAGCTATATTAACTAGTGTAATAAGTGCTTCATATTATATAAAAATAATAAGAGTATTACATACAGAAGAAACAAATACTAAATCAAATACAACAGAAAGTAATGAATTAGTCTTAAATAATTTCCATAGTTTCTTAATATCTAGTTTAACATTAGGAATATTATTATTCTTAATTAAACCAACAATAATTTTAAATAGTGTACAGTTACTATCATTATTATTATTTGACAAATATAATATCTCATGAATAATAACTTAATGACTTTATTTATACTTGTTCCTGTTTTAGCTGTTATTTTATTAGCTTTAAATCTTTTATTAGCTCCTAAAAATGCTTATGAAGCTAAAGCTTCTGCTTATGAATGTGGATTCTTAGCTATTGAAGGACAAACTAGATCAACTTTCCAAATTCATTTCTATATTGTGGCAATGTTATTCTTAGTTTTTGATTTAGAAATTTTATTATTGTTCCCTCTGGCTGTAACTTTATATCAAGTAAGTACTTATGGATTTGTAATAGGTTTAATCTTCTTCTTTGTATTAACTATAGGATTCGTATTAGAAATAGGATCTGGTGCTATATCTTTAACTGATACAAACGAATAATACTATTAATTTGTTATCACAGTTTTAATTTATTTTTATCCCCTCCATTTTTATTTTTATAATTATCTACAATTATAAATTACATAATATCACAAAAGACATAAAAATATTAAATATTATAAACCTAACTTAAAAGAAGTTTATATTTAAATTTTCTTATTTTAAAGGAGAGGTGATCCGATTGGTAATGGTGGTTCTCTGTAAAAGAATTGGTCTACGACCACATTAGGTTCGATTCCTAAACTCTTCAATTATTGATATTTTAATTAATAATTATATGGATATAAATATTTAGATTAAAAAATATATAATAATTTTTTTAAGACTGTAGCATAATTGGTTAATGCAGTTCGCTCATAATGGATATTATAAGGGTTCAATTCCCTTCGGTCTTAAGATTAATTAACTAAATAAAAGGGTACTTGGTCGAGTCTGGTTTATGGCACTCGTCTTGAAAACGAGAACTCCAAAAGAGTCGTCGGTTCAAATCCGACAGTGCCCGAATTAGAAAAAAAATAATTATAATTTAAATAATTAATTATTCACTTAAAAAATTAAAAGAGATATAAAATATTGTGAAAAACATATGTAATAAGACAATTAAATATTTAATTGTTAAAATTTTAGTAAGAATTTAATTTTGGTTCCGATTGAACGTTATTCAGTAGTTTTAAGACATGCAAATCATTATTTCTGATAGTAAATTTAGGTTTATTCTAAGAAATAAGGTGTAGAGGTGAGTATAGTAAATAAGATACCCTATAAGTCTTCATAAATAGGAGATAATTAATCAGAAAAGAAAATAAAAATAGTCTTAAATATTTTTATGATTATTTTCGTATTATATTTATCTAACATTAAATTTAATGTATAGATTAATATAATTATTACTAATATTATTATTTTTATATTTATTAATATTTGACTAATTAAGCATATTAATAAATTTTTATAATGTATTAAAAATAAATGATTAAGGTAAATAGCTATTTTTACTATAAAAAGGAATTTTTCTGCTTTAGGATTCTATTTACTTTGATTATGATAGTTGGTAGTGGTAACGGCCTACCAAGTCTACGATCAAAAGCCAAGTTTGACAGAACATATGGCCACATTGGGAGTGAAAATACCCCAAGTAATATAAAGTTACCTGCAGTCAAGAATATTAGTCAATGCTCGCAAGAGTGAACTAGCTAACTGAAATCTTAATCTAAATATTAAGATAAGGTAAGAGAAAATAATGATATTATCTTACTATTAGTGTCGTCTAAATTTGGTGCCAGAAGACTCGGTAAGACCTTAGACGCAAACGTTAATCGTCATAATCAGGCGTAAAGGGTGTGTAGGCTGCTTTAAAACAAATATAAATCTTATAGCAAAAAATTTATATTTTATTAAAATAAAGCTAGAATCTAAAAGAGGGTAAGCTAAACAACATAATTAATTGGGACTGACAACTTATAATAATGTGGAGTACTAAAGGTTAAAGCTATTTATCTACTTAAGATTGACGCTCAGAAACGAAGGGGAGAATAAGAAACTTAGATTAGAGACCTAATTATCTCTCTCAGTCAACGATGAATGGTAGTTATTAAAAAATTTGATAATATTAGTAACGAGGTTAACACGATGACCATTCCGCCTTGTTAGTAAGACTGCAAAGTTGAAAACAAAAAAATTAGTCGGTCTTGAAGCAAACGAAGTGAAGCATGTTATTTAATACGATAATCCGCGTAAAATCTTACCAGTTCTTGTATATTCTTATTAATGTTTATTTAAATTTTATAAGTATTGAAAAGCAATTTTCTTTATTTTATTTATTAAGTAAATTATTGTAAGTATACAGGTGTTGCATGGCTGTCGTCAGTCCGTGTCGTGAGAAGTTTGGTTAAATCCGTAAACGGACGAAATCCCTAGTATTAATTTATACATAATACATAATAGTGTTGATAAGATGCTAGTTGGGGCTAAGACAAGTCATTATGGCCCTCATGAACTGGGCTATAGACGTGCCACAAAAACTTTTACAAAGTGATGCAATTCTGTCCTAAAGTTTAGGAGTAAGGAGGAGCTAATCATTAAAGAAAGTTAACTATTAAATTAGTTGAATTGTCATCTGAAACTCGGTGACATGAAAAAGGAATTTCGAGTAATCGTTGATCATTACGCAACGGTGAATTAAGCATTCAGGATGAACTAACCGTCTGTCGCTGGGAAGGAGCTTGATTTTAAGGAAGGTGTGTATTGTTCTGATTTTCTTATTTTCAATTAATTAGTAAAATTTTTAATTTTAAAATTGGAAATTGAGTTTAAGATTAGATTAACCTTAATTGGTAAATAGTATATGCTTATTGACTATTAGATTATATAATCAGATCTAATTTACATAAACGAAATTGTTAAGAAAAAACTGAACCCAACGAATTAAATTGAGTAACATCTCAAAAGTCATAGCAAGGTAGCCGTACTGGAAGGTGCTGCTGAAAAATAAAACGAAGAGTATATAACCCCCCTCCAATGTAATTTTTACATTATAATTTATGTATAATCATCTTAGAAATTTAATCAAGATTTTTTGACATTATTTATAATAATAGTAATTTAATATTTTGATTTTAGGGGGTTAGCTGAGTGGTTTAGCAGTAAATTTACACTTTACAGACAGAGTTTCGATTACTCTACTCCCTATATTAATAAATATTACAGAATATTTATACTCGTAATTATAATTCTCTTTAATTAAATATATAAATTATATATATATATTTAACAAGTATGCCGTAATTAAGGTAACCGGGTAAATCTTAGGCATTTATGCTTATAGCAATTAAGAGTTCGAGTCTCTTTACTTGTAATTTAGAGTAAAATAACCTAATACTTAATTATTTTCTTTTCTAAAATTAAATAATAATAGGATCTATTATAGAACATCTTATTGGATTTGAACCAATAATTTTATTGTTTCGAAGGCAAATGCTTTACCATTAAGCTAAAGATGTTTTAAATAAAAATACAAACATTTATAACTCCTAAAGAAATATTTCCTAGAAAATTATTTGAAAATGAAACTTTTTATGCTGATTTTATTTTTAATCAAGTTCCAGATTATAATAAATATTTTAATCAATCAGAAGTATCTATAGAGGATTATAACAAATATTGTGAATTATTCAAAGGTAAAGTATGGTCTTTGAAAACTGAAACATTAAAATATGTGGATATTGATTGTATAGCTTTACATCAAATTTTAATTAAATTTGGAAATATAATTTATGATAGATGGAGTATTGATATTACACATACTCCTACATTACCTGCATTATGTTTTAAAATTTATAGAGCTATATATATGCCTAAAGATACAATTCCTATTATTACAGGTATACCCTATAGAGATATTAAACAATCTTATTCAGGCGGTGCTACAGATATGTATATTCCCTATGGTGAAGACATTTGGTGTTACGATGTTAATTCATTATATCCGACAGCTATGAAGCAATTAAAATTTCCTGTAGGAAATTTTATTTCATTTCAAAATATAAAAAACCTCTCAATATTCGAAATAGAAAACCTTTTAAAAAGAAAAATTTGTGGATTTTTAGAAGTGGAAGTAGATTGTCCTAAAGAGATATTACATCCTATACTACAAATTAGAAGATAAATTACAAGTAATAATTTAAGAACTTTTGCACCTGTAGGAAGTTTTAAAGGCTGGTTTCATAGTGAAGAAATATTAGAAGCTATAAAATTAGGTTATAAAATTAATATAATATCCGGATATTTATTTGAAGAGGCTTAAATTTTTAACGGTTATATTAATGATTTATATCAAATTAAAATGAATGCTGATAAAAATAAAGATCAAGTATGGAGATTAATTAGTAAAAATTTGATGAATAGTTTATATGGAAGATTTGGTATGGATCAATATTTAATTAATAATACAATAATAGATAAAGAAGATTTACAATTGGAAAATCTTTTTAATAAAACTGAAGTTGAAGATGTAATCGAATTGGATAATAAATTATTAATACAATATTTACCAAAAGGTTATGATTCATACTCATATCAAGAAAATTTAGAATTAAATATTTCTATTGCTATAGCTTCCTCTGTAACAGCCTATAGTAGAATTATTATGGGTAAATATAAAAATAATGAGAAATATAATTTACATTACACAGATACTGATTCTTTATATATAAGTTTTAAATCTGATTTAGATAAAAATAATTTTGAAAATAAATTTGTAGATCCTTTAAAATTAGGCTACTTAAAAATTGAAAATCCTAAAATTAATAATGAATTTATTCCTTACGAAAGATTTTATTTCTTAGGACCTAAGTTTTACGTAGGAATTATAAAAAATAAAATAGATTTTTCAAATAAAACTAAAATAAGAGGATTACAAAAAAGTTATAGATCTATGATAGATGAAGATAAAATTAAATCGTTAATGGAGTATAATAGAAAACCTATAAAAATTGAAACAATGAAATGGTATAAAGACGTATCAACATGTAAAATTATAGTTGATCATAGACCATATAGTTTAGATATATCTGTAAATAAAAGATCTTTAGTATACAAATATAATTCCGCTGAAAATATTCAATTAATAAATACTTTTCCATTAATTATGAAAAATAATCTTATAGAATATAAAGGAGAATATTTTATTAAAGAAGGTAAAACATATATAGAATTATAAAAAATTAATTTAATCCCTCCTCTATAAATAAGATTAATTAAAGTAGTAAATTATAAATTTAGATAGTATAAGTTCGAATCTTATAGATAAACAAAGATAGGGTTAAAATTAGAACACTTTTGTAAATCGGTATTAAAGGAAGTTTGAAACTCAGTAAACCTTTACAAACCCCTAAAAAGAGCCTCCAAAAATATCTTTAATATCCCTCTATACACAATTATGAAAATTAATAGGTAAAATTTTTAATTCTTAATTGTAAATGGGATGGAAAACCTAATTTTATTCTTTAAAATTTTTATCAATAGTTCTTAAATTAAGGGTAGAATCGGAGACTCGAACTCTGAACATCGTCGCCACAAGACGTCATTTTAACCAATTAAACTAATTCTACCTCTTTTAAGATTTTTAATTACAAAATAAATAAAATAAGTATATATTTTATATTTTTATATTGAAGATAAAATTCTATCTGATAAAGTCTAATAATAAAAAGTACTATTCTTAATTTCAAATCTATAGTTTAAATAAATTTGTACTTATTAACTAAAATTTTAACTTTTAGTTTAATATTTCTTATATAATTTATATTTTATTGTTAAATTAATTATTAAATAATAAAAATAAAATTTATTGAATTATACGAGTAATCAGACTCGAACTGATCACATCTACTTGGAAGGTAGAGGTTATACCAACTTAACTATACTCGTTAGATATAAATTATATCACTCTTTTATTTTTTTATTAGTTTAAATTTTAGGAGGGGAGATTAAATTAATTAATTTATAATTAAATTCCAATTAAAATTAGTATTAATTATTATTATGAGTATAATAATAAGAAAGCAATCATTAATGAGAATAATCCTGTAGCTTCGGCTAAAGCGAATCCTAAAATTGCGTAACCGAATAATTGTCCTCTTAATTGAGGGTTTCTAGCAGTAGAAGCGATTAATGAAGCAAAGATTTGACCGATACCTAATCCGGCACCAATTAATCCTGAACAAGCTAATCCTGCACCGATGAATTTTGCTGCAGCTAACATAAGTATTATAATAATATAATTTAAAGATAGTGTCTGACATATATTATAATTTAAATAACATTACTCTTTTAATTTATTAAATAAGTAGTAGAGGGGGGTTTTGTTTGTTTTTTTGTGGTTTAAACAATATTAACGCTGCTTTTTATTTTGTCATTTTTCTACTTAAAATAAAAAATTCCTTTTTTATCCATTTTTCATCGGTTTTCGATTAAGTTAAAAAAATCAGAAATATAATTTTTGGAGGGGAGATTGTATATAAAATATTTTATAATAATATTTATTATTATGCATATTAATTATCTCATTTTTCAGTTTTTATATCGCTATAATCAATCTTTTCTATTTTACATTCAGCTAAAACATTTGAATTATATTTTATCCCCTTTTTAAAGGGATTTTCTATAAAAGGCACTTTACCTGATTTTAAAGGAGGCAATTCAGAACAAGAAGCTTTAGGAGTTTCTTCTTCTTTAGGAAAATAAGAATCATAGTCATCTTTTTCTTCTTCATTTAATTCTTCTGTTGGAGAATAATCTTTATTCTTACCTTTAGAATCTAATAAATTATCTAGAGCACTTTTATATTCATTATCATCATTAGGTTTACTATCATCATGAAATAAATTTAAATCGTGTCCTGTAATATATGATAAAGCAATTGTAATAAATTTATATGAAAATATACCAGTAACAAAAATTATTGGAAAGTTTTCAGGAATATTAGATTCAATTTTATCTATAATTGGATTAACAATTTCATCTAAATTTAATTGAGGGTTGTAATAATAAATACCAACCATACTAATAATCATTAAAGGAATAATCCAATAAGAATTGTTATTAGGTTGTTCAATAACTTTTTTAACTTCTTTTCTATGTTGAAAGAAATCTATAGGTTCTGATATGACATCATCCTCTTCAATAGATAACCATTTAGAAATCAATAATTTAATGTAATGAATAACTTTATTAATGTAATTATTGATTTCATTTATAATATCAAAATCGAAATATAAAAAAGAAATATTAAATAATGATAAAATAGCAATTATCGCTGAAGCTAATTTAATAAAATAGATCATATTAGAAAATAAATATTTTAAAGGTTTATATAAAGAAGAAATAATTTTATATTTTATTAAAGATTTAAATAACTTACTATAGGTGGATTTAGCACCTATTTTACTAAATATGATAGCAAGAAATTTAAAGATTATTTGTAAAAATTTTATTAGCATAGAATTATTTTTATTAAAAGGACGTAAGGAATAAAACCTCTATACGCAAAGAATTTATAATTTTTATATTACTTCTCTTTTATAAAAGAGTAACAAATAAAAGTTACAATATAAGTGGCAATAATTCCATGCGTTGATTAAAAAATATGCTTATAAAAAATATGAATACAAATAATGTAAACCAAATATTTAAAAAAGTTTTAAAAAATCTTTCTATCGTAGGTGTAAGTCTTAGTATATTTAACACTTATAGCAATCAAATAACTGTAAAATCTTTAAGAGAAGATTTAGAAATTGAAAAAGATAAAAACCATCAATTATCAATGAAAATTAATAATATAGTAAATGAAAATGAAACTAATGATAAAATAGAAATTGTACTTAGAAAAAGTTTAGAGGTTCAAGAAAATAAAATGGAATTATTAAATAATAAGATTAATAATATAATTAATAATAAATTATTTAGTGAAACAACTGCTATCGAAGTTAAAAATACGGTTAAAGATGTTAATAATGAATTATTATAAATATTTAATAAAATAGATGATTGTATAAAAAATAATTTAATTGATTTCAATATATTTAATAATTTGCAAAATTATATATATAATTTAAATTATTTTCAAAGTTTAGCCTTATCTCATCTATTTGCAATTATTTTAATTTTTATCTTTATAATAGATTTAATGTCAATTCTTTTTACAGAATATTTAATTGAAAAGTTAAATGCTAAAGATAAATATCCTAGAATATATAAATTATTGGAAATAAGAAGAAAATTTAGAATATTTTACTTAATGAAAGATTTAATAATAATCTTAATAGTATTAATCTCCTTATTAATATTAAATATTATGTTATTTAAAAATTTGAGTTTATAAAATTTAATCCCCCAGTATCTCTACCTCCCCCTCCTCTCTGTAATAAAATAAAATAACTCAGGTTTTAGATATAAAACTTGTATAATAGATCTTTTATCCCACAATATACCTTCTAAAGAAATAAATCTCATACTTGAAAAAAAAATTGGTTTCATGGTATAAAGTAGAAAGAAAGATAAAATATATGCAATATCAAAATATCTTAAGTGTCTCTCTATACTACTTATTTAATTAATTTTTTAATTTATTTCGAGTCCTACCAGATTCGAACTGGTACCATACTAAGCGACAATTAGAGACTCTACCTATTTAAGCTAAGGACCCTTTTTAATTAAATTATTCTTCTTTTAATAAAATTAATACAAGAGCAAGGCGACTCGAACACCTAACAATGATTTTGGAGATCACTATATTACCAATTATACTATGCTCTTAAACTTATTACATAAATATACTTCTAATATCAAAAATATAAATATACAAATAATAATGACTATAAAGGAAGTAAAGAGATTCGAACTCTCAACCGTTTCATTAAAAGTGAAACACTCTACCTTTTGAGTTATACTTCCAACTTATATATTTTCAACTTAAGGAAAAAATATTAAAAATTTTATATTAATAAGATTTAATTAAAAATTAAATGAGTATTAATAATTAAAAAAACTTATTGATTCTCAATATAAAATAAATACAGAATATCAGAGTATAATTCTATCTTGAGTTACCCCGATTCGAACGAGGAAATTCTTCGCCAAAGGAAGACGTTTTGCCAATTATACTATAACTCAAAAAAAAAA
>JBBPMZ010000049.1:0-33983 GCA_038090575.1 Tylopilus cf. pernanus | reverse complement strand
GTTTATTCTGGAACACATCCCATGTCAATATCAAATGTGAACCGCATATAGAGGTCTGTATTGCAGGAAGCTGACATTATAACATGAGGTTTAGAGACACTGCAATCCTTCTCTGTGAGAACAAAGGTTAAGTCTAGCTCCATGTCAATTGCTTTGGCACAGTTGTTGGGGGAAAGAGACTGAGTGATCTGAGTACTGGTCACAGCAACAGTGGTTTGGACTGGTAGTAGTTCATTTGAAGTGGAGGATGTGGAGGAGTAAGAAATAAGGATGCAATCAAGGACTTGTCTAGTTCTGGTACACTTCATCAAGGGCATTTTAGTAGTTTCACAGCTGTCATCAGTTTGCCAATCCTGCTTGGATGGAGCCATCAAATTCATTTGAACACCTGCCATTCATTAACCCAACAATTCAAAGCAAATAGGCTTCCTAAACCTACCCAACAGCCTACTATTCCCAAACCCACCATCTTCATATTCAGTTCCTTCCACTGGTGTAGGTGAAAGAACTGCCAAGTCCATCATAACATTAGAGATGGAGTCTGATATTTATCTGAGTTGACGACAAAGATTAAAAGAGGAGAGAATACAAAAGCACACCTTGGGCCCATGTAGCATGGTCTTCTCAGGCTCATCAAGTGGAGTTCTTGAACCTCTGGAGGTCAAGGTCAGGTGGTCAAGCTGAGTGTAATAACTGTAAAACTTACCTTTTTCTAATCCTATCACATCTTGATCCTCAGCCACTAACCTTTCCATCTCCAACTTCAACTCAGTCTCAGCCAAATGATCACCCTCCCACATTTCTTCCTCTTCCTTGATAGCTTCTTGAGGTAAGTTATCTTCAAAGTTGTGTGGTTGGTCTGGGAGTTCTAAGCCCAGGAACTTGCTCAGGCTGGACAGAGCTGAGTCTGGTAGACCATAGGGTTTGAGCTCCTTTGACATATATATAGATAATCTTACACAGGAGAAAGACTGGAACATCATAATATTTGACTAGTATCTTGGCTACAACTGTTTTAGTTCTTTTTCATAATTTGGGAGCCCTGGCTTTCTGAGAAGGGATGTAAACTCTGGCAACCTTTCTCTTGTTGGATATAACAATTTCAGATCTACTAGTGTCACTTAAAGATGTTTCAAGTATATGATATTCCTGACAGGGAGGTAAAAATAACACAAATTTGATACTAGCTTCATTATTGGATGCATTAAGTCAGCAGTCCTAGTTGCAGGGTATGTAATCTCTATTCCCACACTGCTGGAATAGGCATGACAGAGAAAGTGAGATAATCCAACAAAGTATCAGCCAAGAGAATCTAGAAATACACACTAATAATAACCAGTCATAATCACTTCATAACTAAACTGAATTGGTGTCCCTTAGGGATTTAGCCCTATCAATATCTACATGTACAAATATTGTCAACATTTTAGTAACACTTCCTGAGTTCCCTCTTCCCTATATCTGATATCCAAACCAGAATTGGTCCAATCTTGGTCCAGTCTTGGTTGATCTTCTTAAAAATCAGATTTGTAGATAGCCCTTAGTCTCACTACCATATATTCCCATTTAACTTAGTTAAGCATAATCCTCATCATCAGTCTCAACATCTGTGTGTGCAGAGGTTGGATTTAGGAGATATCATATAAATATGATATACTATTGTAAAATGCAATCTTGATGGGTTTGTCAATGAGATTGTTATAATTCACTGGGGAAGGTAAACAGGTAGTAATACAACATCTGGTGCAAAGGTCATGAGAAGGGAGAACAGAACATATGGGTTGTCCAAAATATTGAGCAGACTTCTGGATAAAGATGAGAATGAGCTGACAGGGAGAGGGGGAGCAGGGATTGGTGAGCCAGGGCAAGATTCCATTTGCAAGTGAAGTTCTGGAAGGTTATCTGGCTGGGGACAGCACACATGAGACAGATGTGAGGTCATGTCATCCTGTTGATGTCTAAGACAATGGCAGGAGAAAGAAGCCTGATAAAGATAGTTCAAGTTATGGTGAGTGAGGGGTACTGCTTCTGACCTGGAGGTATGAGTCTCTTCAGTGGTAGTGTTTGAAAGTCCAGTCACATAGCTGCTTGATAACTGAAACTGAACTATTTATAACAAGTTATACATTACTCTAGTTATGGGAATTTTCATTAGATCAGTGAACCGTCTAATTTTCAGGGTCTATGAAGATTTCTACTTTGGTAGATCCTCCTGCTATTGTGGATAGAGAGTTGCTTGCTAAATCCATTAATTCTTTGACTACATGGGCTTCAGCTGATTATTGTGTTGATGCTTTGACAAGGACTGCTGCTCCTAGGTCTCTGTTCTTCAAGATTTTGTTTGTATTCTGCCATTGTCAAGGTTGACTTGTTTTGCAGTGGATGAAATTCAATATTGAGCAAAGTCTGTATCATAGACTCTGGGTCTGACCAAGGCATGTAAACATGAGACAAACATGTGTAGAATGAAATGACATACTAGGGGTCTAGAGTGGTTTGAGGGTTTAATAGTCTATACTAGTCAAGGGTTAATGGGTCTGGATTATAGCCAGGCCTGGGCCAGTGTAGAATTAGTCTGGTTCATAGAATAATTATGTGAACAAAGTATTAGACTTATAGCAAGCCTATGTAAATAGCAATGGAAAAATATGGAATAATAGCTATAAAATAGAATAATTAGGATAGTATTATTAAGATAGCATCAATGTTGATAGTGTACAGCTAGAGCTGTCAATTATGACAATAGTCATTAATGAGTTATACTATTGAGTCACACCCATGGTAGGTATATAAGTCACAGTAGTTAGTCATTTCTAGTGATTAACCATAGTGTTTGGTGTGATTGTAACATTTATAAAGTAGCTGTGTAAAGATCTGTGATTGTATATCTACTAAAGAGACAGGAGAGAAGTCTAGGTGGGTGTAATGTTGGTCTTATCTCAAGAGTATTATATTGTTCAGTCTTCAGATTTATTGTCTAATAGTTTTGTATATCATGAACTTGCTCAGAAACAGTGAGTTCCATATAGTGTGGCTAGGACAAGGGAGAAGAGAATGAGGACAGCTGTGTATATATGAGCCAATGTAAGGAGTGCCATGTCCTATGGCTAGAATAAGGGATAGATGACATGATGTACAACTAGACAAGAGAACCATGAGCAAGGATAATGGTTGGGTAAAGGGAATGAATACTTGGTGATATGGCTTGGACTGTGTTTAGCTGGAATAGGGGAAAAAACATTAAGAAAAACCTTACTAATATTTTTATATAGTAAGAGTCCGAGTTTATAGAAAAGTAGACCAATGTGTAACAAAAGTGTAGTACTCAAGTTTATAAAAAAGTGTACTAAAAGTGTAATACAAGTGTAGCTCTCAAGACTTAGTCAAATTTGAGTGACATACTTTCCAATTCAGGTAGTGTATTTTCCTATAGTCTATATGGCAATATTTGTATTATAATATTTCATGATTTGATCTCATAAACATATTTAAATCTAGTCTCTCTCAAATTTTTCCAGTCTCTTTCTGCTCTTTCTTTATTATCTCTATACTACACTTTATACATCTTCTTTTCATTATTGTTATCTATACTTTTTATTATGCCTATTAAGGGCCATGCTGACCTCCAGTGTGAACTCCAACAAAGGGGCCTTCAGAGCTCTGGAGGTCAGAATAAGAACATCAGGTTCAGCTTATGTGCTACTCTCTTGCTAGTGTCATATCCTAATATTTTGAAGATAGAGTTTGGAGGAGTTTGGAGGGAGTTTGGAGTAAAGAGTGACAAGATTAGAAGAGAATCATAGAGTGTGTCTAAGTTGTCTAAGATGATAATCAAGGTAAAGTTATAGGTAAGTAACTACAATTTATATACTTGAAGAAAGGTAGAGATTACTTGTCATATCCCAGACTTCCATCTCTGAGCATCTCTACTCATCTCCATCTTGATCTCCTTTAGATCTTATTCCATATCTTCTTAGACTTACAACTCTGGTTACTCCAATGTTTCTCCTTCTTGGTCTTAGTTAGTTTTTTTGTAAGAATATCTGTGTCTCACTTATGAGCACAGCTCCAGTTATGTTTCTATCCTAACTTCACTCTGATTATGTTTCTCCTGTCTGATCTCTCATCCTACTCAATACTTATCAATCTATATTGCTCTCTTACTAATCCATATGTCAACTCTTGTATATAAATTCCTGTACTCTACTCTTTGTATTTTTCTCAGTCTGAATATTAGGTTTATTCCTTGATCCACTCCTAATCACTCCAACCTTCAAACTCCAAGACTCTGACAGTCTACCTCTATTTCTCTTCCTTACTCAACTTTACTTCTAAAGTATTAAGTCTAACTTCATATCTCTGATCTCTGCAAATATCAAGGCACAACTTACAATAAGAGTGTAATACATAAGTTGAAGCCATTGTCTATTCAATTCAAGTAACTCTGAGACTCAGAGTTATGACTCTTAGCCCTACAATCATAACATTACTAAAACTAAGTAAGAGCTGAGTAAGACTGAGTAAGATAGAGAATGAGTAATCAGAGAGAATTGAATATGTATAATATCAGAGCTATGCTTCTAAGCAAACATAGGTATCAAAGTACTTACAAATTAGAACTAGAACAAAAGGAGAAAATATTGGAGTAACATTGGAGTATTATAGTGGAGATCATGAAGTTGAATGGAGAATCTAGAAGTTGAGTAGAAATATTGGAGTAAGCTAGGAGTTGGGATGAATAGTATATGACAGCCTTTTTGACTACATTTGACTATACTATTTTGACTATACTTTTTCCAACATGTTCTACTTTCTTGTTCTAATATTATAGATTAGTTAATTTTACAAAGTCTTTTTACTAACTTATTTTCACTTTTAGGCTTATGTAATCAACATCTTTTCTGATGGTAGGTTCATTTATATCCTTTCTCTCCTTTATTTATCTATGTAATCTACTAGATATTTTATTTTAGACTTTTATATATATATAAGTTTTTCTTTTCTTGTATTAGTCATATCTGACCAATGTTTTTATCCCATTTAGATGTAGTTTCCCTTAGTATATACTACAATCTATATATACTTCTGATTATATTTAGTTATTGAGTTCAATATAATATCTTAGTATATATGTATTATAGTTTTTGGTCTTAAAAAACCACTTACAGCACATATTTATCAATTAATTATATTAATTTTTCATAGAACAATGTTAAAATACTCATAAACTTTCATGAATGATACTAGAAATATTCTAAAATATCTAGAAAATATATATAGTTCATTCAATTCTAGAGGATACTACTTAGTCTGATACAATTGTAAGTATTTTCTAAAAAACCCAACCAATTATAATGAAATATCTAGCAGAGGTTTTTTCTGATGCAAGAATCAAGACAGCTCAAGAAGAAGTCTTTATGTAGTTCAAGTAGTCTATCAACCATAAGATAGATTGAAGGATGTAGTAGTACAACATCATGAATTTCATTCTTATTCTTCCATTTACCAGTTACATAACTATTCTTGATAATTGCTTCTAAATTCTTGATAAAATGCTAAGCTAAATATATGATATTACTTCAAGATACCTAGGGTCTCCTTTTTGCACCTGAGATGTTTCCTCATCAATTAGTAACAATTCTTCAAGTCTAGTAGTAAGTTATTTAAGTCACCTGTCTATGAGGCCATATGGGTGAAATTTAAAATAGATGAGAAAGACTATTCATAATATGTTATTGGATTGGCTACAAGTCACATTTCATGTGAAGCTACTCTACCCCTTTGTGTTGTAATCAAGTTTACTAGTTTATACTGGTCTGTCTCATTTATTTTCAATTGTAGCACATGTTTCTCATAGACAGGCTGGTCACTAGACTACCATCTTTGTAGTATAGCATGATGTGTTGCAACAATAATAATGACTTGATCACTACTGAGACTTACCATCTCAATAACTTGGTCTTCACCTATCACTACCTCCATCTCCTATACTTTCTTCTCTCCTTCCAACTCTCGTAAGAACAAGAAAACAGCACAATATAATACAATAACATATCATATTATCCATAATTATATTCATCATCATTCTTTTCTCTTCTCTCTCTTCTCTCTCTTTTTATCTTGTCCCTCTTCTGCCATTTCACTTCTTTTGTGATGATACTAAACTAGTAGTCATGGTATACCACTAGACAACATGGCATATGACATATATCACTCATACAAGGGAAAAAGGATATATGATCATGCTGTATTCACTCCACTAATAGCATCCCTATTTTTCTCCACTACTATAGATTGACAGTTGGACCTTTTTGATCTCATTGTTGAACCTCAACCTTTATCTTCATCAGGTAGACATTTCCATCTAATTCAAGTAACATAGTACTGGTCTGATCCAGAGTACTCTAGGACTCCATATACTAGAATACCACCTATATACATTTGAGTACTTGAGTAAACTCAATGAAATGCTAATTAGACCTAGTAACCTCCTTCTTTGGCACTTAATGGTCTAGCAAACTACAATGCTTAGCACATATTAGCAGATACAATCAGGAGGTCTATCTCAATTTTATTAGTGTACATATATGAGAGTGTAAGTCATACATAGTCAGGGTCACTAACAGACATTCAGCCCAGTTCAGTCATACTACAAGTGTTGTATATAACTTACTAATATTGTAGCTATTTGTGACTTGCTTGACAGTACTTTCAAGGTATCTAGTAATCTATCATAGACAAGAATAACCAGTGGTCAAAATATCTAAATGAAGTTATTACTTTAATACACAGTTTATCATAAAAGCAATAAGGGAAACATAGACCAAGTTATCCACTGTCTTCAACAGTGCTTTTGTTAGTTGAAGGTTGATATTGGGATTAGGGAGCTTCTTATAGAAATACATGTCATATTCAGCTCCTTAGATGTCCTCTACCAAATATGTTTGTCAGCAACAATTGCCATATAGTAAAGAATATGATAATGGTAGTTTTTCCTGACAGCAATTACAAGATATTTAGCATTTTATTACATGATATGTCATTTTCACTCATAAGGTGCTATTTGACATATTTGAATGGCTAGTTATATAGCAACTCTTCTAAGTCAAAGCAAGAATCCCCATCACATTGAGGTTATATTGAGACATTATAAATATAATACTTGAAAAATGTTCAGTTTAGTAGTTTCAGAGTATATCTTCATTATATTTTGATAAAAAAAGAAGCAAATGATTTCCAGGTTAGTATTATGTTTTTCTCAAGGCAACATTAGTAACAATGAAATACTATCACTGAGCATGCCATTCTTTCCCTACAAGTTCATCCCTTACAAACTGAACACTGATCCTTGATCACTTCTTCATAAGATTGGTCTTGGAGCATCCAGGGTCACTTCAGTGTGATAGTAAGGTCTAAGAGGATATGAATTCATATATTTAATACAATCATCATAAGAATAGATTTTGAAAGGGTCATATTAGCTAGCTGTAAATGAACTGGGAGAGTAGTGTGTATATTGACTTCTAAATACCATTTGAGGAATGCTCTTTATGTATTCTTAAATTAATTGCTGTGACACACAATAGGACAAGTATATTGGAGAGCAGAATCTAGGGATAGCATTGTTCAGATTATTCCTAATCTTGAATTGAGATACTAGAGCCCTAAGTGATTGACCTTCATCAGGCATTTCTGATTTACTTTGGGACTCTTGGTAGAGTCATGTGAATTTTTGACAGCTGTGTGCTGACCAGTATTTGTGGGTGACTATTTGTACTAGTAGACACTACTGTGTGAGATGCTATTTCAAGGCTCACTTTTCTTTTTGCATAGCACTTTTGTATAGCATAGCAGTTGTTGATAGGGGCTACAAAATGTAAGCTTCATATGCTGACTATCATCCAATCCATAACTTATATTGTTGTGCTATAGGATTGTCAAAATATTTGTCTGAGAAGACCTAGCAACAACTAGATATCTTAGTCCACATATATAATGTCAAGTCAATCTCATTTTTCTACTCTAATATGGCCTCTATTAGTAAACTACAGGTGATTGAATAGGTCTGACTAGGATTGTATGTACCCTTCAGTCTCTTATAGTTGTTCAAATATGTCCCATTTGTCAAGGTCTATTCTGATCTGTCCAGATAATCTTCTACACTATGAACCTGTATAGCCCTTATATAGACTCTGTTCATACAGAACCTTTAGGTCTCTGCAGACTTCCATAGACTATATTCAGAGGAGTCAGATACTTTAGACTTTTACAGACCCTATTTGAAACAATCAAACCTTTTACAGGCTTAAGTTATTTGTAGAAGGACAGTAGAAAGTGAGTCAAGAGTACTGGAGGTTTGAGAAAACTCTAGAGAGGACAAGACTGAGTCCTTCTGGGAGTCGGGAGGGTCTCTTATATACTATTCTACTGTTTGTACAGATGTATGGTAAATCTAAAGATATGCTATGCTACAGTAGCACAAGGGTTTACATGTGTATAGGGTGCGTAGATTTAGAATGCATAGCCATGGAATGTATTTGCATCATACTAAGCCATTCTGAGTCATAGTGGGGGAGACATAAGGAGGACATGTGTAGGGTGGGCATGATGTAAGCACATATGGAATGGAATGACATACTACAAGTCTAGTATGGCCTAGATTTGGTACAAGAGTTAGTAGGCCTAGATCTCTTAAGAGGTCATACAAGTGGTAAATGACAAGGAAATATGAGTTTCTAGAGTGTAATTGTGTATTTGAGGGTATCAAACCTTGTGGCTGTGCAAATATCATTAATCTCCATATTTGACTAATTAGCGCTGGAGTGCATTTATTCAAGTTGTAACACTAGTCAGCAAAGTGGTCAGCAAGGTTTAGATGATTATAACAGTTAACATCAAGAAATCATGAGTTTCTAGAGTGTAATTGTGTATTTGTGCCAAACCTACTAAACCTTGTAGCTGTGCAAATCATTAATTTCCCATATTTGGATAATTAGAGCTGAAGTGCATTATCCAAGTTGTAACACATAGTGTCTGGTGTGATTGTAATACTATTTAGATTAATTTAGAATGTTTAAATAGTCAGCTACTAATGGTCATGCATGAGAGTCAAGGATAGCAGACAGAATTATCAGTGTATCTGGAACTTTAATTAATAAGTTTCAAGTCTTGTTTGTAGCTACTCAATTCTCTTGCTTCAGCTCCCTTAATGCTAAGTTATCATTGACATTCAAGTTCAAAAAAAATCTTTGGTTTTTTTCCAAACTTATTTAGACTTGAGCATTTGTTCTTGAACCATCATGATCTTCTATACTCATTTCACTCTCTAGGGCACTAGACACTATTACTAAACCTACTCTATGACTCTAACAACATATTAAGAGCTCTTTCTAATCAGAGTAGAGGGAATTATTAGAGATACTCAAATCTCATTATATACTCATTAACTTCAAATAGAACCTCTAATTCAGGCCATGGTGAAGTAGTCTTGGCAACCCTCAGAAACTGATGATTAGTCATCTTGTCATAATAAGAATCACAAACAAAATAGAATGGCTGAATTGAGTATTAAAGTAAGCTCTAATAAGAGTAAAAGCATGAGGAACTTGACACTAGGTATCTGCATGAATATGGACAATCCATATGAGTTGTGGGTTGAGTATGACATGGGTATTGTCTCAACAACTCCTAGGATACTCTTGGCCTATTAGAGACAATGATTTCATATAGTTACTACCCTACTACTCTATATCACAGGTTATAAAAATACAGTGATAACTAAATAGTGTGCTATATGATTTTAGTAGGATTCCTTTATATATGTAGATTTGTCAACTTAAAAAAAACCCATGTAGTTACTAATTCACATTAAAACTATAAAAAGACCACAAAAGATTACAAAAAGGACTGGTCCGATTGTAGTCTTTTTTAATTGCAGTTTTGATCTTTTTTTTTGAAACAATCAAAAATCAGCTCTTTAAAATTTTTATACCCTCTATAACTCTATATATCTAATTTATGACATATGATCTAAAAATAGATATATTTTAATTGTGTCTCAGCTGGAGTCTATACAATTGATTTCACTGTAACTAAGCTTGATTCTCATATTTATAGCTGTAATCTATACTATGTATACTCAGCATAGGCTCTATGACACAAGGAAAGATATTGATTCACATATGACTATAGCCTGAGAGCTAATATAATAACACAGTGGCAATATTAGCAAATCTGACAAGCCTATTAGATTATGATTAGATCACTTAATAATAGACAATATAATATATTAAATTCTAACCAGCAGAGTTCCTGTTTCTACCTCATTCTATTTATCTTAATAACTAACTTATTTGCTACTCTCAACAACTCTATATTTGCTAGTACTTTTGCCAATCATTGGCTCATATTATAGTGACTATTTCTATCTTAATATTGAAATAGATACTCTCAAGGAAGGAATATTAAATGTCCACTGCTGGAATGACCTTGCCATGGGGTAAACTAATTGACCACTCTTGCTTAGTATCAAGTTCTTATCAGATGCCACAAAAGTTGTCCTAGAGAAAGTAATGTTGTTAGTATATGGTTTTGACAAGATTTTATTATATTGTGCAGCAAGAGAAATGAATGAATATGTAGTGGCACCACTTAGTATATATATTCAACTCCTTGTATAAGTGGACAAATATTTTGGTCTATTGTTTAAGTAGTTGGTCACAGTAGAAGAGTCCTTGAACTTCAGACAACTTTACTCTATTTGTGGAGAGCTGATGATATACACAATGATGACCATACTATTTCCATAGCTGTCCATAAACTCTAATATTGCAACTATGAGTGCCCAAGTCCAATTGCATGAATCTTTACCCTCATCACCACTACTAAGACTGTGACTGTTATACTTGAATTATATAAGTCAATCTTTTGTTTTAGCAGTCATGATTCAAACTAACTTCTATCACTTATTTATATCTATTTTATACTTTTTAAAGATATCTCAACTGTCTTCAAATACATCTATAGTAATTATTGCTTATGAGAGCAACATTGTCAAGGTTTTTCTCCTTGTATTAGACTGTCAAGACTTCAATATCATCATGGAGTCTGATGATGATCTCACATCTAGTTCACAACATGGCCATAATAAATAAATCAAAACATATTAAAGGTTCTACATGATAATTACTACAATTCCTATTCTCAATTTTCTTCTTTATATTCTCAAGTTGACAATGTGAATTCATGATATATTGAAACCACTTTGTGGCCAATCTATCTGGAAATAGTGTTGTCATGGCTTCAGCTCAAGCTGGTCCAGAAGTCTATGATCAAGTACATATGGCTCTAATAGAGTTATATAGAGTCAAGCCCATTCACTCCCAACTAGCTAGAATCAACCTCCTTTATACTATAGTCTATCTCTCAATGCCAGTCAAAGCTAGCCCTCCTAGTAATATCTCAACAATATTTAATGGTTATTATAGTTTAGCTAATCTAAGTTCCAGTTCATATCATCTACAATCTCAGCCTCATTCTTCCCTCAGTTTGATTTCTCTCAAGACATCATACATAATGATACTATTGGAGATCACTTTCAAGTGGTTAGTAGTTAGCTTACATAATCATATTACTGTAGTACTTGTCCATCACTAACCTTTTCTCTTGCCTTTCACTACCATCTCCATATGTCTGATCATCTATACCCTCTCAGGTTATGTATGAGCTCTGACTTTATATCTACTTACTTAGCCAACAAAACAGCCACCCCCTCCTGGCCAGCTAGAGCCTTGAATCTAGCCTGTAGTAGAAGATAGTTAGTAACAGAAGGCCAAACCCTCAGATTAAATCATACATAGATCTTTATTGAGTTCATCAAAGAGAAAAGTAGTCTTAATATCAAGGGCTTTAGTTTCAGTTTCTCAATCTTCTAGTATTGTGAGAGCTAGTAAAATGTGAATGGTTTCAAATCTGATAACAGGTGAAAAGGTTTCTTCATAGTCAATACTGAAGATCTGTGTGAAGTCTTTAGCCAGAAAGCAAGCATTCTTTCTGCTATTGCTTTTAACTACATAGATCCATCTTTTCTTGATGGTCTTAGAAAAATCAGCAAGATCTCAAACCTTTTGATCCACTAGGGATTTATATTCTTCTTCCATAGTAGATCTTTATTCCTTTTTGAATGCTTGTTAATATCTTCAGAATATCCTAGTACTGTTTGAGTAGATTCTAAGTAATTACAGCTGATAGTGGAATCTCATTCATTGATTTGAGTATAAATCTCCCATGTCCTTGTCATTAGTTGTTCTTAGTTGTTCAATTAGAATCTGCTCTTTCTAGATAGGAATATTGATATCTTGAAAGTCTTGCTCTATTTTGAGCAGTGTGCAATTACCATAGACATTGTCATGAACAATACAAGATTTTAGTACATGGTTAGTGATCTCTTCTGCAAGAGAGATCTCATATTACTTTGTTCCTGAATAGTCTATTGATTCTGGTGTAACAACATATGAAATACAGTAAAAGGTTCACTAGATTGTCTGGGTGGTTGTTATACTATAGAGTGACTCTAATCATTGGATCATTACCTCTGTGATTAATTGACCAGTCAAAATATTCAGAGAGAATTATCCCCAGCAAGTCATCTAGCCCTCCCTACTACTTTAATCCAATCCTATAACAAAGTGTATGGATTGAGGCTGCTGCTCAGTTTGGAAGAGAGAACCAAGGAATACTTATCTTAGGTGTATCTAGAAAGTATTGAAGGAATGCATGGATCAGTAGAGAGTGTGGATATACATATCAGATCCTCTCATACTCTGACTTATCTCATAGAAATGCTGATAGAAGGGCTTAGAAAGCAATAATGAATATACACAACTGTTATTTATAAATAGATAATAATTCCTTTTTGAAACTTGATTGAATCTGAACCAGATAAGTTTCACTATAGTGACTCAATGCTAATTACTATATTTAACAGATATGATTATCTTTGTCAGGACCTTCTCAAGTCAGACACCTTTAAAACTGAAGGTAATTGCTACAATCACCCTGAACCTTGCTGACAACTTTGCTGACCACTACTTGACTCTAACCACTGGTACTCTCTCAATAATACTATTCTAATCACTGCTATAACTTGGATAATGCACTTCAGCTCTAATTGTCCAAATATGGAGATCAATAATTTGCACAGTCACAAGGCTCAGCAGGTTCAGTGCCTTCAAATATACAATTACACTCTAGAAACTCATGATTTCTTGATGTTTACCACTTGTATGACCTCTTAAGATCTAGGTCTACCTGCCCTTACACCAATCTAGATCCTACTAGACTTATGGTATGTTATTTCATTTCATATGTGCTTGCTTCATGCCCACTCTACACATGTCCTCCTCATGTTTCCTCTATAGGATATACCTCAACATAAATGGTATAAATGACTTGTTAAAGTGTAGTGTATGAAGTGGGTAGTATTTCTAATCAGTCACATGTCTTCAATGTATATTAGATAACTTAGTTGGTGAGTAATCTCTCAATGTTCCTTTCTCTTTGCTGTCAACATTACTTCTTCTCAAACAAATTGAAACTTGTCCCATCAGACCTGTAGAGTAATAGACATCTATAGCAAGATACTCAGGAATAGTGTCCACAGATCTAGTTAAAGCCTGAAAAAGACCAGCAACTGGACTGCAGTTACAGTTGCCTGGGTTTTGAGAAATCAAGCAGTTCAATTTTCTTAGATTTGGAAAAATATTTGAACTGGTCTAAACAGATTTGAACCAATTACAACTGGTGAACAGCCACACTACTATATTGGAAAGGGTTCCCCTATCTGAAATAATTTCTCTAGAATTTTTCTAATCATTTTCTAGCCATATAATATAAAGATTTATAGTCTCAAAAAATAACATCTGACTTGGAAATGGTCATAACTTGAGATTTTCTCTATTGATTTGGCTAGACATTGGATCAAGAGGTAGCTAACAGCATATACTAATTTTTATTTTACTATTGCTAAGTATATCAAGCTGGATTTGGACTGGTTTTCTTGAAAGCTGGTTGTAACTGGTTCAAAACCATTAAAATTTAATTTTGGACCAGTTTTCTAAGGTTTTAGTCCAGTCTAATCTTATTTTGAGTTTATTTGGACTGGTCTGGGTCCAGTTGCCTTATGTAGAAGGTAAAAAACTGGACTTGACTGGACTTTTAAAACACTACTCAGGAATAAACATTGGAGAGAAGAAATTGTGACAAAGAACTTCAAAACCATGATAATGGCCAAGGGCAGAAGGAGTCTCATTATATGACAGAGATAAAAAGGCCCATCCAATACCTGAGTATGCAGAGAAAAGAGATTCTCTAGGGTAAGAGGATACTGTCATCTAATGTCAAGGTCTTGTAAGTCTACAACTTGAAGGGCTGGATGATGTGGTTTAGTTGGATTACTCTAGTCTGATGAGAGGGACAATTCAGATTAGTATAATAGACAGAAATAACTCTACTACAGAATTTGTAGAAATCTCCTGGATTATTGATCTTTTAAAAAGGGTAAGATTGGTGAAATGTCACTATCCTTAGTTTTATCTTGAGGTGGTTGAAGTTCTAATGAGTGAACAACTGTTGCTGTTCTATCACTCTCATCTTGAATTTGGATGTTTCATATTTCCAAATGCAAGCATTTTCTAATTCACAATAACCTCACTAGGATAACAAGTCTAGATCTGTGTTCCAGAGTTGTTGGATATTGATCAGTCAGACTACTAGGTTCTGCATGCCCAAAAAGAGAGAAGACTAAGGATCTGGGATTATGAGTGAAGGGTTTAAGCAATAGACTCAACAATAGTAGAGTCAGATGGATAGGAAGTGAAAGAATCTAAAACAATACAATTAGTGGTATCAACTAAGTGTTGTCAACATTGTCTCCTTTGAAGGTAGTACTGATAAGTGAGAGTGAATGAGTCTCTGAGATTGATTATCAGGTATCCTCAGAAAATTGTCACTATAATACACAAAATAATACCTTGTCATTCTATCTGATAATGAAGAGCAGTGGCCAGGTAGTAAACTATAGCAAACTTTTTCTGACTTCATATAAGCAGAGCAAATAGGACAAGATCAATGAGTAGGGACTGATTATCCTATCAATAAAAGATAATCATTAAGATAACAGTTATTAAAACCACAAGGTTGAGTACAAGGTCTTCCTTTCTAGGAGAATATCATAGAAAGGAAGGATTGAATTCAGGATACTCTAGGTAAGCTGCAATGAAGTCTTAGTCTAGATGGACTAGCAGATGATGATAGTAGAGATGGAGTTTGAGGTCTTGCCTGATTAGGAGACAGAGTAGAACATACTTCTTGTTCAATGACTTGAAGATGGGATAGGCCTATGTTAAAAACAAAGATGTTATTAGCTACTTGAACTGTGAAGAGCAGAATGAGATCCTCAAGGGCCTTAGTATTAAAGCTTAGTATTAAAGACTGTAGGACTCTTGAAGCCATAGAGCAAAATGCATAAGCCAATGGGTAACAGCCTCTCTGTAGATATTTGAAAGATCTGAACTACAAAGGAGAAAAGGTGGAGTATTGTAACCTCAAAAGGCTCCATAGTGATTGATCTGATATATTAGAGAGTGTGTGCACAAAGACAATAGTATTAGAGTCAAGCAGGGCTTATAACCTAATAAAAGTAGCCTTTTTCATTTAGAACCAGTTCTAAGGATCTGGTGTAGAGGTCTCTTTGAATAGAAGATATGGGAAACTTATAGTACTATGAAGCTGGCTAGCTTGAGCCTTGAGGTAGGACTTGAGTAATAGAGGGACTGCAAAAGGACTAAAAAACAAGATAGTAATTTGAGTTAAGGAGAGCAATAGAAGAGAGCTTATCTTATATACATATAGAAGTATTTATCAAATTTGAAAATTAGATACCACTTCTGAATCAAATTGTCAATGAGTTTATGACCAGAAGTATAAAGTAGTCTCTAGGAGTTACATAGAAGTCTACTCTATATTCATGAGGTTGATAAAGCTAGAGTACACAGTGACCTTGATTGCAGTACATATCAGCATTGATCAGATCTCTATTTCCTTGTTCAAGTAAAGAATACTGTCCTTGCTGAGTATCTGAGCTCACTACATCAGGTGACTCAAGTCACTTGTCATAGGCCAACTTTCTCTAGAATTTGATGTGAGAATGAGTTGTTGGATTTGAACATTGCTCCACAGATGCTTGTACATATATTATTTGCTCAGTATAAAGTTGCCTTTAAATATGTCAGTCATAGTACTTCAGCCTAGACTATTCAATATATACTATAGCTTGTTTAAATCAGCAAACCAGTTTTCAGGCTACAGAAGCCTACAGACTGATAGAATAGCATAGACTGTGACAGACCTCTAGGGATAGACTAGCTCCAGAGTTGATAGTATATTCTAGTCTAGAACAGACTGGGACAGACTGGGAGTACTAGACTGTTTAGTTGTATATTGTAGCTATGAAAGCAAAAATAGTAAACCTTACCTAATATTGAATACACTCTGACTACAAAACACATAACACTAAACCCTATCTAACATAGAGTGTGTGCTAACTACAAAATGCAATAATACCTAATATTGAGTACACTCCCAGTGGCTAAAAAACATGATAATACTAAACTTTAACTTGTATTCAAACATTGCAATAGCTTTATTGCTCACTATATCTCAGACAATCATTTTTTGTCTTTCTGATAGTTATATACCATCAAATGGTCTGAGGATCATTTCTTGAGAATCACAAGCCATTGGTTAAAAAGTGAGTAGTTAGTATGTACTATCTGTGTCATATATACACTAACTTGAGGCAAATGTAGGATTGCACCAACAAGTGACTCAGAACCAACCAGTAAAGACAAAGAAATTGACCTCACCATTCCAAACACTTTGAGCACCAAGTAAGTTGTCATTGACAATCACAATCAAAAACATACTGACTAGGTTCACGTCTTGTGCTATATTTCCATGCAAAATTCTGAAAGTATGGAGCTATGATCCTATATCCTTAGGCCACCAATTCTCTTGAAGGGACCAGTTCTAAAGTATGGCTTATACCAGATAACTGATAAGGATCTACAGAACACAGTCAAGAAGGAGAAACCTAGGATATTATAGGACACAACTATGGTATAGAATAGTTTTTGACAATTTTATTTATTACACATAAATGAAAAGTATATTATTTCAAATCATTCTTGGGTCCTTCCACTGTTTCTGTTAGGGGTGTTATTCGAGGGGCAGTAACTCCGAGTCTCAGAGTTACTTGGGGTCAAACAGGTGTCGGCTTCAACATACATATGTGTTGTGCCCTTGCTGTAAGTCTTGCCTTGGTATTTGCGGGGATCGGAGTATGGAGTTAGACTTAACACTTAGTAGTGAAGTCAAGTAAGAGTAGAGAGTAAAGATAGACCGTCGAGGTCTCGGAGGTCAGAGGTCGGAGTTGATCGGGAGTGATCGAGAGGATAAAACTAATATTCAGACTAAAGAATACAGAGGGCGGAGTATGGGAGTTTATATACTGGAGTTGAGTGCGGATTAGTAAACGGAGCAGTGCGGATTTGTAAGTATGAGTAAGATGGGAAATCGGGAGAGACATAACCAGAGTGAAAACAGGACAGGAACATAGCCGGAGCTGTGCTCGTAAGCGAGACACAGGTATAGTACAAGAATGAAGACTAATACTAAAAAGGGATAATGCTGGAGTAACCAGAGTTGTAAGTCCGAGATGGTGCAGAGTAGAATCTAAGAGGAACGAAGTGAAGATGTGCAGAGATGATCGGAGAAGGAAGTCTGGGATATGACAGTTTCATTATCATCTACCTCATACTCTTCATAGTGAGAGTAAGGTATCCCAAGGTTCAATAAGTCAAGTCTATGCTTCTCAACTACACAAAGGCATTCTTCAGCAATTCCAGAGAGCATTCAAGTATATGGAACTATTTCAACAACACTAATAATGTGCTTGATATCAACAACAATGATTTTATTTAATGATGCAACAACCTGTGAGGACTGGAACAAAAGATCTTGTCTGGCTCCAAATATAGCTTGATAATTGCAACACCAACCTTACAATGGCCTGAATTGAGTTGTAGTGTTTGGTATAGCCTAGTAAAATGTTGTACCTCATTGAACTATGTCTGATCACCATGAAAAAACTATGGCACATCAACTAAAATTATTAATCTGATATGTCCATATATACCTTTATATTGTGTGAAACACCAAGCCTGACTGAGGGATAAGTGACTCTCTTTAAATACATCATGCAATTTGTCCATTTGATAGTTAAACATGTGCTTATTTCTATATCAGATGAAAAGGTACAGGATCAAGAAAGTTGGTAATGGCCTCTGTCACTAGTCTAATTAGAGTAATAGAATATTTCTGTTATTTGTGCAGTGAGAAGTAGTCATCACCAAGAGCCTCTACTAGCAATGATTTAAAGGGAGGAAGTTTAAGCAATGGACTAGCAATATCTGGAACAGCAGCAAGCAATGCATTTGCTTGATATCACTGTACTCCTTGTGTAAGTTCATGTATGGATTACTATTGTCTGATTTCTTGTCTAAGATTCTAAATTGTACATTCATGTCCATTACACATAGCAGATAGATGGACCCTTCAAAAACATCTTGAGAGTGAGATGAAGAACCTGGTGGATACATGAATGAACAAAATGGAGGCAATCTTTATGGCACTAACTCAGATAGTATAGCATTTCAAACTCACATTTTCAGTTACAGAGGAATCTATACACTTGTTGGAGTTCAAGAGTGGTAATAGAGTACTGAGAGGCTATCTGGATGCCATGGACAAGCTTGTAATAGTTCTGTCAATATTTGTATGGGAGGACATCAAGCAAAAGAGTAGGAACAAGAGTGAAGATATGGAGCCAGTGCTCCTATATCTTATACTGTGTATTAATTTTTTCTGCAATGTTCTGGGGCTTCCAGTTAAAAGGCCCTGGCAGATACTGGCCTACACAGCTACTTTTCTATCATACTCAATCCAATTATTATTACAATTACTCTTAACCTTGCTGGCCACTTTGCTGACTGCTTTGCTGACATCTTGTTGACATCTTACTGACACTTTGCTGATCACCACCATACTCTAACCATTGGTACTCTCTCAATAATACTATCTCAATCACTCTATTTTATAGCTATTTTCCCATATTTTTCCATTCCCATTTAGGCCCACTTTAAATCTATGTAATACATAATTAACCCCTATTTAAGTAAAGTAAAGTGTGTACCAAAAGTGTACCAAAAAGTGTAGTAGTAAAGTATATTAAAAGTGTATTAACAAGTGTAGTGAAAGTATAGTGAAGTATATCAAAAGTATACCAAAAAGTATAGTAAAAGTCTACAACCAGTAATGAAAGTGATGTTGTGTGTGAAGTCAATGGTTGCTAAAGGAAATTTTGCATTAGTACCAACAAGTTACTTTGTATATGTACTCAAATGACAAGTACATATACCTTTATGGCCAAGTTTGAGTTGGCCATTGACATATGGAGCAAGTACTTGGTGGTAGGGTTAATAGTTGCTCCATAAGCAAGAGAGAAGTCTACCAGTGCATGCAAACTCAGATTTGCTTGCAATCAATTCCATTGGCATTATGAAGTAACATGACTGAACAGAGTGTAATGTATGGTAGAACTCCTTTGACTAGTACTTATTCAACCAAAATTCACTTGATAACTCATAGCTACTTTGTTTATTCAATTGTAAGTGTGCTTCTTTGTCAAAGTGGGGAATCAAGTGTACAGAAGATCATATGTGAGAGATGGGGATAACACTGCCAATACGAGTACTATTTGACTTGGTGGCTCTTTAAAGCAAGTGTATTCTAGTTCTGATGTGAATACATACCATTTGAGAAGTCTTATTATTGAATGAGACATTGAATATATGTTGCCAAGTGGTCAGTGGTAAGGGGGCAGAAAATGAGCCAAAGCTGAACAATAGTGTGATCTTAAGTAATAAAATAAAAGAATGTCAGTAAATCTGAGATTATAATGAGATAATATCATATCTTCAATTAGTAATTAAAAGTCTGGTCCTAGGACCACTCAAAAACAGAAACTGGACTGAACTGAACTAATTGGAACCAGTCCTGAGTGGTCTGGTCTTTTTTAGTTTTACAAATAAAGAGGTTGCAGTCTTTCTAAATTTTCAAAAATCAAAAGACCACAAAACCAGTTGCAACTAGTCTTTTGGTGAAACCAATGATACCCCCTAAAATCTCTCATTTTTCTGTATTTGACACAAATTTTCCAGAATTTTAGGAATTTATTTTGAATTTTTACACCAACTGATCATTCTATACATCTAATCTATGACATATGACCCTGAAATAACTATATCTTGGTCATATTTTGGTTGATTGACTAGATCAGGGTGTCAGCCTCTAGCCCTGAGCAACTACCATATTTAATCTGACTATGACTAAGCCTGATTTCCACAGTAATCAGTCACAAAAACTTAATTCTGATAGGTATATCTCATCTAGGGGGGTATTTGACAATAAAATGGCCATAACTTTCTATGGTGTGAACCAAATTATATAAGAATTAGGGGGATTGTAAGCTATTAGTCAGTCTCTATTTTTGGACTGGTTGCAGCCAGTCTGAATCAGTCTTTTCATGGTGCTAAAATTAAAAAACCCATTTTTAGCAGTCTAGTTGTAGTTCTGGGAATTTCTCAGATTAAAAAAAACCAGTTTGATCTGGTTGTCTTATTTGAAGCATGGAAAACTGGACCAGACTTGACTTTAAATCACTAGGTCTACCTGCTCTGAACTGGATATGACAGAGATTCACAGAGTTTGTGTTCTTATTGTATAATTAGAACTTTCAGTTGGACAGAATGTACTAGCACATGACACTCTGTGACACACTGTCAAATGCTGTCATTATTAGAGCATCAACTGAGCTAAAAGACTAGCTTGCTAATGTTGGACAAATTGTAGAATAGAAAGGGTGGATTGAACAGCTCTTAAGATAGAGAGGGTAGATTAGATGGCTTATGAAATGGAGAGGGCAGGTTGAGTGGGTCAAACTGACTATGAAATGAAGGAGGTAAGTCAGATAGATCACAGAATAGAGGAGGTGAACTAGATGGCTCTCAAGATACTAAGCACTGGTCTTGAAACAACCAAACCTTTACAGGCTTAAGTTATTTGCTGAAGGACAATAGAAAGTGAGTCAAGGGCACTAGAGGTTTGGGAAAACTCCAGAGAGGACAAGACTGGGTCCTTCTGGAAGCTGGGAGGGTCCCTTGTATACTATTCTACTGTTTGTACGGGTGTATGGTAAATCTACAGATATGCTATGCTATTTCTGGATGGGCTAAGGGTTTAAGAATCCAGGCTGCATAGCCATGGAATGTATCTGCATCATAGGGAGTCTGGACAAGGCATGGGGGGAGGTAAACATGAGGAGAACATGTGTAGGGTAGGCATAAGGCAAACATGTGTGGAATGGAATGACATACAGGAGTCTAGAATGGTTTGAGGGTTTGTATAGTCTAGACTGGTCAAGGGTTAATGGGTCTGGACCATAGCCAGGCCTGGGCCAGTGTAGAATAGTCTGGTTCGCATAGATGAAGTCAAATAGGGGCTAATTATGCGAACAAAGTATTAGGCTTATAGCAAGCCTAAATGGCAATGGAAAAATATGGGAAAATAGCTATAAAATAGAGTGACTAGGATAGTATTATTGAGAGAGCACCAATGGTTAGATTATGGTGATGGTCAGCAAGGTGTCAGCAAGGTGTCAGCAAAGATGTCAGCAAAGTAATTAGCAAGGTTTAGAGTGATTGTAACAGGTCTAACTAAAAAGCTCAGTTCTTGTCATATCCTAGACTTCTATCATTAAGCATCTCTACTCATTTCCTATTTGATTCCCTTTAGGTCTTAGTCCACACACTCTCAAACTTGTTTCTCTACTTACTCTAATGTTTCTTCCTTTTAGTCTTAGTTTATTCTTTGTAATAATACCTGTGTCTTGCTTATGAGTACAGTGCTGATTATGTTTCTGTTCTGACTTCACTCTGGTTATGTTTCTCCTGATCTTCTATCTCACTCAGTACTTTTCAATCTGTATTTTCAATTACTAATCTACATTTTGACTCTCATATATCAACTCCTTCTACTATCTTCTTTAGTCTGATATTAGTTTTATTTCCTTGATCAACTCCTCCACTCTGACCTCTGAACTCCAAGACCTTGATAGCCCATCTTTACATTCTTATCTCACCCAACTTCATCTCTAAAGTGTTAAGTCTAACTCTGAATCTCTGATTTCCACAAATATCAAGACATGACTTACAATAAGGGTGCAACACATAAGCTAAAGCCAATGCCTGTCCAACCCTGAATAACTCCAAGACTCAGAGTTATGACCCTTGACCCTATAACTCTAACAGTATATTTAGACTTCCTCTTGTTATTAAGTTGCTGAATCATAGCTATATGAACTACTATTCAGACTTGTGCCCAAAGCACACAACCCATCTCTCCATCTCCCCAGTTCAATTTTCTTTTCCATTTCTCCAGTAATCATTGAGGACTAGAAGTTATTGAACAATTCCAAGGTTTTTCCACATGTCAAATCTCATCTGTATCCACCACAATTCCATTTCCCCAACATACTCCAACTCTAAGTCCAGGATCTAGCATTTCTCAATACCTCTACAATAGACATGAATCTACTCCATCTACCATTGAACCAATCATCACACTCTAGAAGACTTGAGATTTTGACAATGATGATGCAGATGAACCAGACCATCTCAGAGATAATGATCCTGGAAACAATGATGACCCTTTTGGAAATGAAAATGAACCCAAGGACAATGACACTCATCATAACAAGCCAGATGGTCAAGACTCAGACAGACTTCTTCTTTGCTACTGCTATCTGTGATCTCACTTGTGCTACTTGTTGTCTCTCCAACTCTAACTCTTCCTCATGTACTAAAGTCCAAGAACTAGACCAGTTTGATAGGACCAATCCCTGCAAACTCCAAGTTTTCCTGTGCAGTATGAACTTAATTTTACATTAGCATATTGATTAGAAGGATCCACTCAATCCAGTCTGCAACTCCATCCATAAGAGACCAAGCTCTGCTCAGTCTCTATCTGACTCCTCTGCTTCCCCTGTCAATCTCTCCACTGTTTCCCTTAGTATCATGATTTTCCAAATGTGTTTAGCAAGAGTAAAGTCTCTTCACTTGCTTCACATTGGGAACATGACCATAGGATTGAGTTAGAGGAAGGTATGTCTCCTCCACTAGGAACTCCTTATTCCCTTTTTCCCTTGAAGCTTTTGTCTCTCCAGGTTTCTTAATAAACATCTCCTCAATGAGTCCTCATAGGCATTAGTATCCACCCTTTTTCCTCTGCTCACACTGTCCCAGTTCTCTTTGTCCATAAAAATAGTGTTTAAAGGTCTAGTCCTAAAACCACTCAAAAACCACAACTGAACTGAACTGAACTGATGAGAACTGGTCCTGAGTGGTCCAGTTTTTTTAATTTTACAAATTAAGTGGTTGCATTCTTTTTAAATTTTCAAAAACTCAAAAGAAAAGACTAGCTGCAACTGGTCTTTTAGTGCACCAATGGCACCCCTTGATAGCCCTGATTTCTCCCTATTTGGGACAAATTTTTTTAGGTATTTTGTTTTGAATTTTTACACTATATGATCATTTTGTAGATCTAATCTATAACATGTGACCCAGAAATGGCTATATCTCAGCTATTTCTGGGTTGATCAGCTAGATCCAGGTGTCAGCATCTAGCCCTGAGTGTGTACTACATTTGGTCTGACTATGATTAAACCTCATTCCCACAGTAATCAGTCACAAAAAATTAATTCTGATGGGTATATCTTATCTGAGGGGATATCTGACAATAAAATGGCCATGGCTTCTTGCTATGTGAACTAAATTACATAGAAATTAGGGGGATTAGAAGCTATTAGTCAGCCCCAATTTTAGGTCCAGTTGCAATGGTTCAAACCAGTCTTTCTTTGAAGCTAAAATAAAATAAAAAACTGGTTTTTAGTGATCTGGTTGTAGTCCTGGGAATTTCTGGGTTTTAAAAAAACTGGATTGGTCTGGTTGCCTTATTTGGAACATGGAAAACCAGATTGGACCAGACTTTAAAATACTAATTGTCTTGAAGTTCTCAGGACATACTTAGACAATGTAAAGCACAACTAAAGTTCTACTACAGTAACATATGCAATTGCATGAGACTCTACCTTTTGCATCTTGAGTAATGTAGCAACATTAGAATGAGTACAAATGTATTATGCAGATTAGCAATTGTAGTATTTAAAAGTCTGGTCTGGTCTAGTCTTTTGACCCCAGAGCATGCAACCAGACCATAACTGGTTCTAGCAAGGTCCTAGAGGCCCCAGACTGTAATCAAGACTGATCAGGACTGGTCCTACCAGTCTTTTTAATCAGTTGCAACCAGTCTCAACCAAAACCAGTCTAGGACTGGTCTGCAACTAGTTTTCAGCCATTGTACTGTAGATAGATAATGTAGATAGCACCCCTAGCTACAAATAACCCCTATAGATCATAGAGATCAGATCACACAATCAAGAGATATGATGTATTTTAGGGTGTATGTCTGTTCAAGGGGCATATGATCCTATATCAGTTCGCACAGTAAGCCTTATGATTTGCATTAGTGAGATGATATATTTTACATACTCCTGGCTACATATTATTCCTATGGAGTGTGAGAATCAGAGCACAGGATCAAATGTTATAGCCAAAACTGGATCAGGTGTTGACTCAGTAGGGTATATGTATGACTACATGCCCACCCAAATCTAGCTATACCAGTTCACACAGTGAGATTCATGATTTGTACTAGTGAGAGACAGTATTCAACATACTCCTAGCTACCTTTCATCCCTATGATGTGTGGAGATCAGACCATAGGATCAGGAGTTATGATTGAAACTGGATCATATATTGGATCAGGGAGGTACTAGAAAAAAAATGGATTTGATCTGTATAAATTCAAATAAAATATATATAATTCTGAAAAAATTATGGAAGTATATATGGATAGTGGGAATATACACAACATTCTTCTATTTTGCATGGTTTGTAATAATTGTTCCTGTGTATGGGCTACATAGGGGCTACCAAAAAGACTGGTTGTGACTAGTCTTTTGAATTTTCAGAAAGTTAGGTAACTGCAACTGGTCAAATAATTCCAGGTAACTGCAACTGTAATCTGGTTACAACCAATCAAAAGTCCAGTCTGGTTGCCAGTTGCCTGACCAGTTACTAACTAGACTTTAAAACACTAGTGATTGAGGAGTTCTCTGCCAGCATTTTTATCCCTAATCTCTTAGGCAGTAGAGCTTGAAGAGATAAAAATGCAATAGAAGGCCTGTTAATTGACAGTGAATCAGTGAAAACAGAGTGATGCTCAATGGGAATGACACACTCTCAGTAGCAGACTACTCTTGAAAACTTGTCCCAGTGAGGGACTATTCTGCTGATACTGCCCTTCTGCATATAAAAAAGAGAGTCACATGTATGCAGTGACTGGATATCTTTGATCACATGTGCAGATACCATTTCATATGTTTAAATCATAATTCAGACAAAAGGAAGAAAGATAACTAGGCATCTGTATAGATATACCCTAGGGTATTGGAGGTCATACTCATACTCATACTCTGGATTCACCCATACCCATGGGTCAGTGAGAGTATGCTATGGTTGGGTAAATCATAGGTTACCCATGGGTTTTGTTCAAAATTGACAATCTATATATATACAAGAGGCATCCAAAATCATTTAGAATACTGTTTAGTTATTACTGTATGCCTGTAATGTATGACATAGAGTGGTAGTAGAGCAGTAACTGTATGAAATTATTATCTTTAGCAGGCTGAGAAGTACTCTAGGAGTTGCTGACATAAGACCTACCAACTCATGGGTTGGGTATGGGTTTGCCATGGGTATGGAAAGTCTAACCCATACCCATACAAATACCTAAAGATAACAAGGACTAATAACATACATGAGGTTAGTCTAGTTGTAATCAACTGAACAGATTAGACTACCTGTGATATCATGATTGAATCCTTGGCCTTCCTTGTCATTGTTGACAGGGGGTATAGATCATGGTATTTGGTCACTTAGCCAAAATATAGTAGATTACTTCAAGTTGTTTGTGTCATCTCTATGAGTGTAATCAGTACCTTTTCTTAATCTTAACAAATGAGAGCTCATGGATTTCAAGTAATAGCTGCTTACCTCTGTGCAAGCACACTCTAATTTATCCCAGTTGTTAGCTTGTATAAGGCCCACAATTGATGGACACCACTTGATAAGTTTTTTATAGAAGCAATAGTTGTGCTCCTGCCTAGGAATATCCCATACAATTTAGATCATGAAACATCAAATATAATCAATTATCAGTACTTACTTAATGGTTGAAGGTATGTTTTTGATATCATCAAGACCATTTGCTAGTAAGATATGCTAGTCATACTCACAAGTCAGGTTGATGACAGGATCTGAAAGGGAGGTGAGCCAATGAATGACTTAACCTTTAAGACATATGTTTGGACACTAAAGTACAAGCTATAAGAGAGTTTGAGGATGATCATAATTGGAGATGACTTACAGTCATTTTATCATCTTGTTCATGCTGGCAAGCCTTGTATTTTCTTCTTTGAACACAAGAATTCACTGCTGTATACATTATGGACCTCAGGAGCTGGACTGTGAGACATTGGAATATTAAGCTAAGGAATTACCTAGTGACTTGGGGTGAAAAATAATCAACTCCAAGATAAATATGATGATGTGCATCTCAATGCTTCAGGATCCAATGATGAATTAATGAGCATATGGTTCAGTCTGAGTGTGACTAAATCACAATCAAATGACTCCAAACCTGCTAACTTTTGTTACTGTGTGAGTTCAAGTTTACTCAAAAGGACAAGAACAAAACAAATGCAGCAGCAAACTGGTGGCATTAACATTGTGTTGTCAGTGAGTTCTATTCAAAGTACCAGGGCTTTAGAACTAGTAACATATGGATAAACACATGATATCAAGTGGGAAATCATAGGAACTACTCACCTTGAATCTATCCCTGATGTGGTTTAGACTCTGTTATGCTCCATTTTTCATTTAGTAGATGTGAATCACATGCTTAAGACTCTAAAGTAATGAGGAGATTTAGGTCTTGGTACATGTTTTGCATCATTTCCTGTGTCTGAGACTCTGAGTCCATGAATAGACTAGCTATAAGTACTCTAATTGATATTAAATACTCAACTTGAGAGTACATGGTATAGATAATACATCAAGACATTCTAGCAAACTTTTTATTGTCAAGGGTACTACTAAGATTACCAGGTGGATGGCCTGACAAAAGGAGCAGATAGTTTTATAAACCTATGGCACTATAGTAGTATGTAATCTTTACATTGCTCTCTCAATGACTTGATTAGCTTTAAGAGTCATCTATATCATTTTCCTCATTCAGAAATATCAAATATAGTCCTTTTGAAAGTTCCTGTCAACCCTGAAAGAAAGGCAGTAACCTTCAAGTGAGGGCATGGGGTCTGAATGACTTGAGCATTCAACTCCACCCCAGTTCAATAATGTTTCTTTTAGTATAGTAGATAGAGCTCATCATACAGTATAGTATAGATACTAACTTGAGAATGTTGAACTACACATTATGACTTTGTAATATATTCAAGATTGCAGTAAGAAGCTCTGTTTGCTTGTTCACACTATGTTACAGTTCCTCCATGACCTGCTAGTGCTCATCATAATAACCTAAATCTGAGTCAAAAAGACTTGGAAATAATGATTGCATGTGATAGTGTTTGTTCTGTTGAGATAGCTCTGTGAGCTTAGGCTAGTCATGAAACAATTTGTTTTTGATCCTCTTGACCCATCCAGAACATGATAAGGAGTCTGCAGAGTGTATAAGACATTACAGTGCTGATTCACAAATCATAGATATCCGATCAATGAAACAACCAAACCTTTACAAGCTTAAGTTATTTGTAGAAGGACAATAGAAAGTGGGTCAAGGGGTCTAGAGGTTTGGGAAAACTCCAGAGAGGACAAGACTGGGTCCTTCTGGGAGCTGGGAGGGTCTCTTATATACTATTCTACTATTTGTACAAATGTATAGTAAATCTACAGATATGCTATGCTATGAGACAAGGGTTCTGGATGGGCTGAGGGTTTAGGAATCCAAGCTATATAGCCATGGAATATATTTGCATCATAGGGAGTCTGGCCAAGGCATGGGGGAAGGTAAACATGAGGAGAACATGTGTAGGGTAGGCATGAGACAAACATGAATGGAATGAAATGACATACCATGAGTCTAGAGTGGTTTGAGGGCTTTTATAGTCTAGACTGGTCAAGGGTTAATGGGTCTGGACCATAGCCAGGCCTGGACCAGTGTAGAATAGTCTGGTTCACATGGATGAAGTCACATAGGGGCTAATTATGTGAACAAAGTATTAGACTTATAGCAAGCCTAAATGGCAATGGAAAAATATGGGAAAATAGCTATAAAATAGAGTGATTAGATTAGTATTATAGAGAAAGTGCCAATAGTTAGAGTATGGTGGTGGTCAGCAAGGTGTCAGCAAGGTTTAGAGTAATTGTAACAATCAATGCAAAGCAACATATCCTCAAGTCTGGCCAACTCTTAGATTGCTTACATTTCAGAGTTGGGTGTGGTGCCAAATTCTGTGAGTTCACAATTTCATAATGCAGAGTGATAGTCCTCATGGGCTATGGGCTTCAGTGTAAGTATATTTCTATAAACCATTAAGTACTAGTTACACTCATGGGCAAAGAGTCAATAGAAAAAGTGATAGGAGGGAGACTGTAGAGATAGCTGTACATAGGCAGAGGAGCTGGACTATAGACATAATGGTTTTTTTCATCAGGAGAGGTACTCCATCTGGTGCCTTTACAGTCCCAAGGTTGACTCTATTTATCAACTTAAATAGAATTTGCTTTAGAGTAAAATAGTAATGTCATCTAGTCAAAATATGTACAATCATAAGATTCAGGGAGATACATTCAAGGCAGAATGAGGTTTTTGAGCAGGTGAGAAAGGATCTGAAGGGCACTGAGATGAGGGCAGGCTTATCTTTCACTTACTGCATCTATAAATCCATTACTGGCAAGCTCTCTGAATTGACAGAGCGAATGGTTATGAGAGTTAGATGTTGACTGGATCCAGAGAGGACTTACTGCATATTTATGTGTGAAGTGCTTAGCTTGAGGAGAATTGTGGCTGTGTTGTGTTGTGGAAAGATATTACTTCAAATTATTGACATATACTTTAATGTAAGATATAATTGGCATTTATGAATAGTACTTTTACATGAATGTCATCTACCAGACTAGTACTACCATAATTACTAGTACTAGAGCTGCTACAAAGAATACATATTTTACAGAAAATTTGATTGCTATTATGAGTCTTTATACTACTAGTTAGTGTCTTTCTTATAATACCTCCAATATTTCAGCAACAATATTTGTGTGCTCCTCTAAGGTTCAATTCAACTCTTGAAATACATCTTCTGTGTTATTCTCAGACCCTTTTGAATTCTGGTGTTATAAAGATCTAGATCCTTCAAAGTACTCAGTAATTAGAGACAGTATTTCTTCCTTGGCTTCCACAAGCCTAAGCTCAAATTTGAAAGGCTGCCAGTAGGCACCAATCCTCCAAAGCTAGGACCAGTACTAGTGACATAATAGGGCATCTAGTTTGATTTCCTTAGTATATTAGTAGTATACCTATATATATGATATTGATGACATGTACCATAGGGAATACTGGTATATTCTTGCCTAACTGAGATCACTTTCTTTCTATGTCTAAGTAACTCACTTTTACACTCCTAGTGATGAAATCCAAGGTCTAAGACTCAAGCATCTCACTCAAATCCTCTACTACAACACTCATATGATGAGGACTCAGGCTCTGTGTACTTAAGTTTGAGCTGTTAAGAAATGTCAGGTAGGTGGTTTGATCTAATGTATTAATATTAGTACTGACCTTATTACTTTATTATTGTAGTCACTGGCATTTGATAACTAGGAAGGCCATAATCCTATATATCTAGTTGACTGTATAAGTATTGGATGTTTATTAAAATGAGATACACTAACTATCATTCTATGGCCTTGACTGACCAGGCTCTTTTTTAAGTTCATCTGAGTCAGAGCCAGGGTCAAGCCCTCTTTTCATCCTGTAGATCACATGATATAATATTGTTGTGGCTCACTAGAAGAAGAGCTAGGGAATGTATATAAGCAAGTTTGTCTAAGTTAAGCTGGGCTACTTTGAATGTATTTCTACCAGCACACAGTCTAACTTGAAGTCTTGGATGAATCCTTACCAGCAGAACATACCCATTAATAAGTCCTGACAGCCCTGATTCCAATCCAGTATCTGAGACTAGAATTGGAGTTTGTAGCCACAGTAGATAATGGCCTTTCTAGAATTGTCTTATATGGGGTATACTAACACCAATAGATTATCCTATTTAATCTAGTCTTGTTGAACCTAAGCTAGTTCCTGCAATAGACAGCTGATGTTACATTGGTCATCACTAGAACTGTGATACTAATTTGACACATTGAAATCCAAAAGATGAGTCATAACTCTAGTGCCTGCCACAATGACAAGAACATAGTGAGAATAAGATGATGGAATGACTTGCTAGTAGAGAACTGCATAGGTGAACCTGTAGGTACTGTGATGTCAACTTGTATCTGATCTGTTCAAACTCATATGAGTACATGGGTCCTGGATAAGGTGGAAAAAATGCAATGATGATGTGACATTATGACAATATGTTGTATCATTGTCATAAACACTAGTAGTGATCCAAAAGAATGAAAAGGAGACAAGACAAATGTGACACAACAATAATACAACAACACATTGTCATGTTGGCATTGTATCATTATTATTATAAACTGGTGATCTGAAGGAGCATAGAAGGGGAGGATGAGATGAAGAGAAGATGAGGTGAACATGATATGACAATGATATGACATATTATTTCTGTCTCATTGCAACAAACCAGAGGTAGGTTGCTATTACAGGGTATGGGAAGAGGAGAAGAGGAGGTATCTTCTATCTTTGAGCATCTCTGCTCATCTCCATTTCATTCCCCTTTAGATATCATTCCACACCCTCTTGGACTTATAACTCCAGTTACTCTAATGTTTCTCCTTTTTGATCTTAGTTAGTTTCTTTGTAAGAGTACCTGTGTCTCACTTACAAGCATAGCTCTAGTTATATTTCTATCCAACTCCACTCTAGTTATGTCTCTTCCAATCTCCCATCTTACTTAGTACTTACCAATCTATATTGCTCCATTTACTAATCTGCACTTTGACTTTCATATATAAACTCTTGTATTCCACCCTTTGTATTTTCCTTAGTCTGAATATTAGTTTTATTCCTCAATCAACTCCTGATCACTCTAACCTCTGAACTCCAAGACTTCGATAGTCTACCTAGTGATTTAAAGTCCAGTCTGGTCCAGTTTTCCATACTCCAAATAAAGCAACTGGACCACTAAAAACTAGTTTTTTAATTTTAGCTCCATAAAAAGACCAGTTTGGAACTGGTCCTAAAATAGGGGCTGACTAATACCTTTCCATCCCTTTAATTTTTATGTAATTTGGTTATGTTTTATTGTCAGATACCCCCTAGATGAGATATACCCATTGAAATTAATTTTTTGTGACTGATTACTATGGGAATGAGGTTTAGTCATAGTGAGATCAAATATAGTGCACACTTAGGGCTAGATGCTGACATCCATATCTAGCTGATTGACCAAGAAATGACCAAGATATAGCCATTTCTGAGTCATATGTTATAGATTAGATCTATAGAATAATCATATGGTGTAAAAATCAAATTAAATTTCTAAAATTCTAACAAAATTGTGCTGAATACACAAGAATTTGGGCTATCAGGTGGTATTATTGGTTGCATAAAAAGACCAGTTGCAACCAGTTTTTTTATGGTCTTTTGATTTAAAAAAATTAAAAGACTATAATCTCTGTATTTGTAAAACTAAAAAGACCTGGTAGTTCTAATCAATTTGGTTCAGTACAGTTTTGGTCTTTGAGCAGTCCTAGGACCAGAGTTTTAATTACTAAGTCTATCTCTACTCTCTTATCATACTTGAAACAAACCAAACTTTTACAGACTTAAGTTATTTGTAGAAGGACAATGAAAGCAAGTCAAGGGATCTAGAGGTTTGAGAAAACTCCAGAGAGGACAAGACTGGTCCTTCTGTGAGCTAGGAGAGTCCCTTATATACTATTCTACTGTTTGTACAGGTATATAGTAAATCTACAGATATCTATACTATAGGACAAGAGTTAGGATGGGTATAGGGTGCATATGTCTAGACTACATAGCCATGGAATGTATCTATGTCATAGGTGGTCCAGAACTAGTCACATTGGATTGACATGAGTCGGACTAGGGTAAAGGGGTGGTCATAAGGCATATATGTGTAGAATAGACTGAGACTCATTAAGTCAAATATAGGGTCAAATATAGCTTACATAAGCATGCAGAGTTGAATATAGGGTTGGATATATCTTTATATAAGTATCCAGAATTGAGAATAGACCTATAATGGACTTAGATGGCTATAAAAGAAGAATATATTTGTGTAGGATGAGATCTGTTGACTCAGATCTAGAGTTGAATATAGAGTTGAATATAGACTTGTAACAAGCTCAAATAGCTATAAGATAGAGCAATTGGGGTCTTATTATGATAGCACTGATATGTGAGTATGTTAGTAGTTGTTTGCAATGTTAATCATGGTAATTGTGGTTGTAATAACATTCAACTTCACTTCTAAAGTGTTAAGTCTAACTCTATATCTCTAGTCTCCATAAATATCAAGGCATGACTTACAATAAGGGCACAACATATAAGTTGAAGCCAATACCTGTCTAACCTCAAGTAAACCTGAGACTTGGAGTTACAACCCCTGACCCTATTACTCTAATGGAGGGTGATCATGTTGTTCATTGTGTCCAACTTGTTGAGTCTCATGGAGGGGGAGAAAGTGGAGAGGAAAGAAGAGGAGGAGGAGTTGTATGTTATGTCATCATAGAGTGAGATGGTACAAAGAAGGAGTAGATGACCACTTCAGATGATCTCTTTTTATCTCTTAGACATATCTTTTGATAGTATCTAAGAGACTCTTTTTCTGTGTGACAACACAAACATTTTTATGTCTCAGAGAGATATGATAGAATGTAATATAAACTTATGTGACAAGTATCTGTTCTTAATAGGAACAACTTTGTGTCACACAAAATTATATATTGAATTATAGTATATAATCATATCAAATATGAACAAATATACTATTTTGAGATATATGAAATTATATCACTAGAGCAAATATAAACAAACAATAACAAATAGAATATTTTACAGTACATTATATTCTAATTATTATAGATATGAATCAATAGAGACAAATATTATCTATCATTACTTATAAAATACTATTATTAGATTATAATTACTAGTATAAAATAAAGTATAGTATTATAACACACAAGATAGCATTGTAACACATAGATATTGTTTTGTGACACTCAGGATAATATTATGGTATACAAATCTTGTTTTATGATATACAAGATATTATTTTAAAATATACAAATATTACTTTGTGACATAGACTACAAACTTGTAGATAACAGTTTCTATATGTAATAGACCTCTTGAAAATTTCTGATTTTATCTATACTAGTCAAAATATAAGAGAAATACAACTAGACTCAAGATATCTATAATAGAGACAATCAATCTAGAATTTTTCTAATATT
>JBBPMZ010000048.1:0-34025 GCA_038090575.1 Tylopilus cf. pernanus | reverse complement strand
AGGGCTATGGACCGGTCCGTGCAGCAACTGGTTGCAACCGATAAAAAGACCATTTAGGACTGGTCCTAATCGATCCAGATGCGGTCCCAGGCCTTCAGGAGACTCTTAGGACCGGTCCTGGTCCAGTTGCCTGGTCAGAAGGCCACAAAACCAGACCAGACCAGACTTTTAAACACTACGAAGAATGCGAAGGCTCATGGCTGGAAGCTTCATGAACAATGGGATGTGTTGCTTCATGGTATGTCACTTGCTTCTCTCCCCACTTGTCCAAGGGAGACTTTTTCAACAACAAGCTTAAGGAAACCAGACCAGGACTGGTCCTAAGATGTGACCAGTTTCCACACGGACCAGTCCATAGCCCCTGAACACGTGGGAACCATGATTCGCACGACTACTGAACATCATTCCACATACCATTAGCTACAAATTACCTCTCTAGATCATTAAAGTCCAATCACAGCATCAATAGTTATGAGGATTTCTGGGTCAGATGTCGTTTCAGGGGGTACGTGACTACATATCTACCCAGATTCACTTATATAAATTCACACTACGAGTATCATGGTTTCTAGTAGTGAGATGAAGTTTTCTATACAGTGATAGTAAAACAACCAAACCTTTACAGGCTTAAGTTATTTGTAGAAGGACAGTGAAAGCGAGTCAAGGGCACTAGAGGTTTGGGAAAACTCCAGAGAGGACAAGACTGGGTCCTTCTGGGAGCTGGGAGGGTCCCTTATATACTATTCTACTGTTTGTACAGGTGTATGGTAAATCTATAGATATGCTATGCTATGGGACAAGGGTTCTGGATGGGCTGAGGGTTTAGGAATCCAGGCTGCATAGCCATGGAATGTATCTGCATCATAGGGAGTCTGGCCAAGGCATGGGGGGAAGGTAAACATGAGGAGAACATGTGTAGGGTAGGCATGAGGCAAACATGTGTGGAATAAAATGACATACATAAGTCTAGAGTGGTTTGAGGGTTTGTATAGTCTAGACTGGTCAAGGGGTAATGGGTCTGGACCATAGCCAGGCCTGGGCCAGTGTAGAATAGTCTGGTTCACATGGATGAAGTCAAATAGGGGCTAATTATGCGAACAAAGTATTAGGCTTATAGCAAGCCTTAATGGCAATGGGAAAATATGGGAAAATAGCTATAAAATAGAGTGATCAGGATAATATTATTGAGAGAGTACCAATGGTTAGATTATGGTGGTGGTCAGCAAGGTGTCAGCAAGGTGTCAGCAAGGATGTCAGCAAAGTGGTCAGCAAGGTTTAGGAGTGATTGTAACAGATAGATACATTTTATCTCTATAGTATGAGGGGGGGTAACCCCAAATTAACTGAGATATAAATATTTTCTGTATGATATATGAATCTTTGACATAGAAAAGTGGATTTTGAGTGATATATGGCTCAAATAATGTTGAACAAATCATGAAAATTCACAAGTCCAGTCCAGTCCAGTTTTTTGACCCCCTGATCATGCAACCAGACCACAACTGGTCCTAGCAATGTCCAGAAGAGTCCTGTACTGCAACTGGACCAATTACTAAGGACCAGTTCTAATCAGTTTTTTAGCACTATGCAAACAGTTGCAACCAGTTGTCTGAAAGACCAACCCCTGAGCAAGTGAGAATCATCCTTCATATGAGTGGGATCAATTATTCTGTAGACTCCTAGCTACAATTACTCCTATACATCATAATGATCAGATCACAGGATCAGTAGATATGACCTATTTCTGATTGATGTTGATTTAGGGGGTATACTGACCCAGATTCACTTATAACAATTCACCATGTGAGTTTCATGCTTCCTGTTAGTGAGATCAATGATTTACACACTCCTGGCTACATGTAACCACTATAGTGGGAGACATGGGGATCCATTCCCAATCATTTCTGGGTCACTTGTCATTTTTGACTGATTTTGAGTGATATACTGACCCAGATTTACTTATATCAATTCATCAAGTGACTTTCATAATTTCTATATATGAGATGAAGTGCTCTACATACTCTTAGCTACATCTAATCTCTATAATGTGTGATGTGAAAATAAATCTTGAGTGAGAAATGAGCATTTCTGGGTTGTACCTGCCCACTCATAACTAATCCAAAGTTAAAAACCTCCTCTACTCCTGTCAAATATGTCTACCATACTCCAAGATGACTTGAAACTCTCAAAATTGGATGCTACCAGGAAGAATTGGCCAGTTTCGAAGACCAAGCTGGAACATGCCCTGGGTGCAAAACAGCTGAAGAAATACCTCTTTGGCACTGCATTACCCCTAGTAAATCCTGCAGACTTGTACTCACCTGTATGGATACCATTGACTAACCACACCAGATGAATCGCAGGAGATAGCCAACTACAAGCAAGCTCTCAAGGACTGGAATGAGAAAGACTCTATTATCAAACACTACACCAGTTCCTCCATCTCAAAATCCCTACTTATCTATTTGGACTCAAGACATGAAACAGATGCTGAGTGCTTTGAAGTACTTTGTTAACTGTTCAAGAACTGTCCATGACTATCTGCATTGAAAAACAATGCCAACTCAGTGAGCTCAAACTCAAGGACAGTGAATATGTGAAAGCTTATATCGAAAAGATGATGACCCTCCATGAAGAGCTTGCTGCATGGAAGAACCAGTTCCTGACAATGACTATTTTAATATGGTCTTTGTCTTGCTCCCTAGCTCCTACAATCCCTTCTTAACTTTCATCTCGATGAACATGTGACCTATGAACCATTGACTATCCTTGCACAAGCTTATCTCTCAAATTCTCAATTGGCTCTCAATCCAAAAAGGCTCAAAGTTGAAGTCAAAACATGACAATGTAGCATTTACTGCCAACAGAAAGAAAAATCATGGAAACAGCCAAAAGAAGTGCACTAAGACTTGTGGAAACTGCAGATGGGAGAGTCATAAAAATGAAAGCTGTTGGGAAGAAGGTGATACTAAGCACGGCCAAGCTCCAAAAGGCTGGAAGCCATGTGGAAAGAAGTCAAAATCAGATTCAAGGAAAACCACTCAGGCTAATGTTGCTATGACAAAGGCATCACCCAAACCTGATGATGTCTGGTTAGCAGAATCTCCAACGACTAGAGAAACTGAGGCAACAACCACCCTACCTTATCCCATGCTTGCTCACATGTCTACCACTGAACTCTATGATAGTGAAGCATCACAACATTTCTGTTCTTTCCAAGATCAGTTTATCAGATTTGAAACCATTTGGCTGAAGCCGATAAGTACAGCAGACAAGTGTACCTTTCAAGTGACCCTACATTAATATAGCCAACAGAAATTCTAGTACCTGCATACTACTGAAGGATGTCATCTCGATAAGCAAGCTTACCATAGCTGGATACTCAGCCCTCTTTTGTGATTCCATATGTCACATCTTCAATCCTCAAAGGTACAACTCAGTAATAACTGTACCATGTTAAGCATCAGTCAAAACCTTTCATACTGCACAAACCATCCAAACACTCACCATGGAAGAGCTACATCGCTGTTTATCATATATTGGCCTCACCTTGACCTGCAAAATGATGTCGAAAGGGATGGTTGAAGAAATAAAGCTAGATTCTAATCATGAGACAATGAGTCAGTGCAAATCCTGCAAAAACATGACATGTGTTACAATTTCTTGTTCTTATTCTTGTTCTATGTTGCTTTATTTCCCTCACTCCACTATTCTCCTTAACAGACTTGTGTCTTAGCTGTCTAAGCCCCATTAAGACCTCATCATTGCTGGCTTACTAATTCCCCACTTCTATCGCATCCATAGCACTTTCAAGTTAGTCATTTCCTTTTCATAAGGATCTGCTTCCATCGCATTCAGATGACACATTTCCTTCTTTTTTGGTCCTTTGTGATAGTTCTGCTCTTCACCCAGACCCTCCCTTGTTCGCTATATAAGCCTCTACTTTTTGATTTGTAACCTCAGCTTAGAGCTATTTGACAATACATGTTGTCCTATACCCTCTCCAAACCCTTGATTGCTTGCCCCAAGCTCTAAGCACCCTTGAACCCTTGAATCTTCAACTCCTACCAGATAGACTGGGTAGTCCTTGACCCTCTTCACAACTAGCGGACTCCCAGTGGTTGTTTGAGATATTACAGCTGTGCAGTGACCCTTATTGTACGAGTCATCACTTGGTCCTACCTGGAACAAGCATAACAAAAGATCTAAGCTCTTCAATGGGCCTATTCTCATCATAGTTGCCCATCATTTCCCCTAGAACCCCTTGAACCCAAGCCTATGGTCTGCTTGACCCAGCAGAAACACACTTGAAACCTTGTCAGAAGATGCCCCTCACTTTGAAGAAGAACTCCCCTCAGACTCCAAACTCACGTTTCACAATGTTGATTCAGAACTAGAAGACCTCAATCTCTCCCATAACTTTTCCGCCACAGTAACCATCCCTAGATTGCCCACACCACCATCTCCTGGAACTAACTCCCAGAACGGAAAGAATCCCAACACCCCCAGCTATGACCACCCCAGCAAAGCCCACCAAACTCTGTCTAGGAAAACCCTCTCCCTTTGACGGATATGACCCAGTCCTAAGACTTTCCTGAAGGCCTAGGACTGCAACTGGACCAATTAGGACTGATGCTAAATGGTCTTTTTATCAGTTGCAACCAGTTGCAGTATAAACTGGCCTAGTATGATAGCCCTTGGCCATGTGGGAATCATGGTTTGCACAACTACTAAGTATTATACTACATTATATTAGCTACACATTACTTCTATAGATCATTAAAATCCAATGAACAGGATCAAAGGATATGAGCTTTTCTGGGTTAGATGTCATTTTAGGGTGTATATGACTACTTACCTACCCAGATTCACTTATATAAAATCCTATAGTGAATTAACTAAGATAAAAATATTTTCTAGATAATGTTATAATCACACCAAACACTATGTGTTACAACTTGGATAATGCACTTCAGCTCTAATTATCGAAATATAGGGATCAATGATTTACACAGCCACCAAGTTTGACAGGTTTGGCACCCTCAAATACACAATTATACTCTAGAAACTCATGTTTTCTTGATGTTAACAGTTTGTTGTAATCACTCTAAACCTTGCTGCTGACTAGTGGTACAACTTTACAGCCATGCAGTGCCCTTATATCCCATGATACCACCTTGGCCAAATCACCTTGAGATGGATTTCCCAATCTCTCTCCTGGACATGTCATTCCAGACCCTGGCAATCTCGACCACTCATAGTACAAATCTTACAACATCCTCTTAGCCAATACAGATGGTGCAACGGATAACAAGACATGTGCCACAATGATGACAATGGGTACATCAATGCGATGCAAATGTTGCATCTTCCTCTTCTCTCTCTCTCTCCCCTCTCTTTTCTCTCCCCTCCCATCTCCCCACCTCCTACTGTTTCTCATCCAAAGTATTGACATGACACAATGCAAAAATGACATGACACATTCAAGTTGTTGCATCATCCGCTCTTGCCCTGCCCTTCACCCCTTTCCTCCTTGTCTGCAATAGGACATCGTATGTCATCATTCTGTATCCCCTCTTTTCTCCCTCCCCATCCCTCTTATCTTCTTGTCTGCAACAAGACATGGATAACACAATGTGACAATGATGTGACATATTTTCACACCATCCACATGTTGCATGTTGTGCCTGTCACCTCTCTCCCTACCTCTCACTTCTTCCTCCCTCCTCTTGTCTGGAGAGATCCATCTCCTCTTCCTCCACTCTTCCCACCTCCCTCATCTTGACAACATGATGCGACAGTGACATGAACATTGTTGCATCATCTACACATCATGTTTGCTCCTGTGGCATGTCATTCAAGTTTCTGAGTTGCCAGTCAAGACTCACCCCCAACTCCCCTCTCCACTAGTAGCAATCTATGGGTCAACCCATACCCATGTGGTCCCCTAATTATTTGTTGTAATCACTCTAAACCTGCTACTGACTAGTGGTACTACTTGGATAAATCCACTTCAACTCTAATTAGCCAAATTTGGTGATCAATGACTTGCACAGCCACCAAGTTCAGCTACTGTGGTGCCCTCAATTATACTCTAGAAACTCATGTTTCCTTGTCATTTACCACTGGTATGACCCCTTAAGATCTAGGCCTATCAACCCTTGTATCAAATCTAGGCCATACTAGACTTGTAGTATGTCATTCCATTCCACATGTGCTTACTGCATGCCTACTCTACACATGTTCTCCTCATGTCTCCCCTACTATGACTCACAATAGTGGTGTTCAAGTTGGCAAATTTTGGTGTTTAACCCTATGAAACCCTATGAAACCCTGGCATGGAATTGTTCAGAATCCTTGGATTCTGATGCTTCAGCAGAACCAGTACACAACCATGTTTCAGGTATGATTTTCAAGTTTGACTCATGGAGATGGCCGATGTGATAGTATATCAAGAAAAATACAATTTGAGAAATAATCAAATGAGTGACATTGATCCCTCAATTCTTCCATTCAGCCCATGCCATACCAGTCCATCTGAGAAGTTCTGCAGGATCAAGAGGACCAGATGATGGAGGCCAGTAGCAGCGATATTGACTTAGAGTCTGACAGATGGCAGGATATGTCCAATTCCTTATCTGATCTGTTCTCCCTCACTCCAATCATCCTAACACCTCTGTCACCTCTGTCACCTATGTCCACCATTAGCTCAGAAAGTAAATCAGGAGTTTAATGAGTATCTCCACAATGGATTTTATTGATGCACCATACAATAATCTGCTTGCCCTCATCCAGGCAACACAAGACAAGGTCAAGTGTGTGCACATCTTGGAGAGGCCAGATGAACCACCAATGCATGCATCCCAGCTTTCCTTGCCGGATCACTTCACAATCCTCCACCCCCATCTCTTCTGCAAAAAACTGCATGTTGATCCTCCAATATTTTAGATCAAATCAGTGACCATGCAGCATTTCACAGTAATTCAAACAATAGACAAATCCCAATCACGATCCAGCTTGCAATCTTTCTCAACTGTGTTGGACATTATGGTAATGTATGTTCTATAGAAGATATTGCTCAGTGGGTGGGTATTTCAACAGGATTGGTGGTCAATTGCACTCACTGTTACGCTTGCTCTGGGTAAGACCAAGCGTTGACTCGTACAACAAGAGTCACTGTGCAGCTGCGATACCTCAAACAACCACTGCGAGTCCGCTAGTTGTAAAGAGGGTCAAAGGACCTCCAAGTCTTTCTGGAGGGGATCAAAGGTTCGAAGGTTGAAGGTGCTTGGAGCTTGGGACAAGTGATCAAGGGAATCGAGAGGATACAAGACAAGGTTTATTGTCGAGTAGATCTAAGCTAAGGTTACATGATGGGAGGCATAGGTTTATATAGCAACAAGAGGTGGTCCGAGCGAAGAGCAGAACTGACACAAAGGACCAATAAGGGAAGGGACACGTCACCTAAGTGTGATAGGAATGGGTCCTGACGAAAGGGGAATGAGTAATGTACTGCGGATACGATCGGAGCGGTGAAATTAGTAAGCCATCAATGATAGGGTCTTAACGGGGCTTGGACGGCTAAGACACGAGTCTGAAGAGAAGTACTATGGGCGAAAGGAATGAAGTGTCATAGTTCAAGAAGAAAATGGGGAAATTGTAACATTACCCCCGTACTAGGGTTGATGAACCATCAGAAGACTATTAGTAAAGACTCCGGAATTCCCCAGAGGGACTTCCAGTGATGTTGGAATATCCGAAAGAGTCAGTGGGATCCTCGAAATCGAGTTCGGGAAAAGGGGAAGGTGTAAAATGGGTGCATCCATAGATGCGGGAGCGGCCGTGAGGAGGGGGAATAGGGCGTATGGAGCGTCTAGAAGACCGGGTACTTGCAGAAGAAGAGGAGGAGGAGGAGGATGAGAGTCGGGTAGAGAGGGGAGGGGATCGGTGGCGCCAGAGATTGGTGGGGTGAGGGGAGATTCGATTAGCAAGGGGGGTGCGAGTGGGTTGCCTAGGGCAATGTTGTTGATTATGGCCTGGGGCATCGGCAAGGCAGAAGGGGCATTGGTAGAGGGGACAGTGGATACGCTGGTGTCCAAGTCGGCGACAGGAGAAGCGAGCCTGGGTGTATAGGGGGTTGTCGGGGTGTAGGGGAACGGCTCTGGATAGGGAGGCATGGAGTCGCTCGGCGACGTTAAGGGCATCGACCTCAGGCTGTTCCAACGGAGAGGACGAGGCAGAAGGGGTGGAAGGTGTGGAGGGAGGATGGAGACGTTCGGCCAGCGTGGGGGGTAGAGTAGCCATGAGAGTGGGGAATGCGGGGTCAGGAAAGGGATCTTCCCGATACATCATGGCGATACGCCGGGCAGTGGTTTCGCGTTCATATCTATCCACGTCCTTGAAGAACTCCAGTCCATGGAGTTGGTAGAAGGCGTTCTGTAAATGATGCCTCAGGCGGGTCTGGGCGCGGCTGATCTCCTCGGACACTTCCATAGGTCCAACTAGGTGTGGGACTAGGAGACAGAGTCGTTCGTTCTGCAAGTATGATAGGTATAAGCTCTCGAAGAGAGAGCTGTCGTCTATGTGATTGGTCAATGGTATGGCCATCCTCGGGTTAATGATTATGGCGTGTAGCTCATCTAGGTAGGCGCTGTTTGGATCCTCGTTCCGAAGGTCGTGTGCATGCAGGGGCACGTCGACTGCCATTACAGCAGGAAGAGGAGGGCTAACAGAAATAGAAGGATGAGGAAAGGAAGGGGGAGTGGATCCCCATCCGGCGTCAGCATTGATCGAAGAAGATCGAGAAGAGGATCTTGGGGTGGTGATGACGGAGGAGGCAACGGATGGGGTGGGGTCAGTGGAAACATTCCGAGTGGGGGACGGGGTGTTGCAGCTTCGGAAGGTCATTTGGAGAGAGATATGACGAATGGTGGGTGGTTTGTTAGCATTCTTGGGGAAGTCCTTAGGATGGAGTCGTTTATAAGCACCCAGAGTGGTCTTGGTGTTTCCCAGGTTAGCTTCTGGTTCCCAAGAGTCTTCTTCGGCTGTGTATCCCTTCCATCAGATTAGGAATTTTCTGTTCCGCGGATTCCGCGAGTGTCGTAAGATGCATTCAATTTCGTATTCTTCTTCCCCATCGATAAGGTCAGGTGGGGGTTGAGGGAAGCATGGACCATGTGTTTCGGTAGAGCGATAGGGAGATAGAAGAGAAGTGTGGAAGACTGGGTGAATTCGCCAAGTTTTCGGAAGACGGAGTTTGTAAGATAAGGGTGATAAGACGTCGGTGATAAGGAAGGGTCCTTCCCTTTTTGGAGAGAACTTTGGGGAGGTTAGGTCATGTTTCAGGTTCCATGCTTCCAGCCAGACTTTGTCTCCCTTCTTGAATGGGGAGAAGGAGCGGAAGGAGCGGGATTTCATGGTCTGATGAGCAAGTTCATGAGCTGCTAAGGCCTCTTCCCGTGCTGTGGAGAGGGCCTTGAGGCGAGATTCTATGGCTGGGAGTTTGGTATCAGTGATAATGGTGGGAAGGGGGCAGGGTTCGTAGCCCATCATGAGAAAGAACGGAGATTGATTGGTGACGGAGTGAGGACGGTGGTTATGAGCGAATTCTGCCATAGGTACGAAGTTGGACCATGTTTCGGGGTTTTCTTGGCAGAAGATGCGAAGGTATGTTTCGACTTCTTGGTTGACTCGTTCCGTTTCTCCGTCCGTTTGAGGGTGGTAAGCGGTGGATAGGGCGAGTTTGTATCCTATGAGGCAAGCAAGTTCTTTGGTGAAGGCAGAGGCGAATTGGGGACCTCTATCAGAGATGATTTTGTCATAGAGGCCAAATTGGAGGTACACTTTGTGGAAAAAGAGGGAGGCGATCCCTTCGGCGGTGACTGTTTTAACAGTGGGGCAGAGAATTACCCCCTTCATACGGCCATGGTCGACCATGACCAAGAGAGAGTTGTAGCCGCCGGAAAGGGGGAGATCCGTTATGAGGTCGCAGGAAATCTGCTGGAAGGGGCGAGTGCAGGAGGAGGAGATTGGGAAAAGGGGGGGAACGGTGGGGTGTGTGTTCACCTTGTTCTGCTGGTAGGTGGCACACCCAGTGACATAGGAACGGACGAAAGAGGCAAGACCCGGCCACCAGAATTCGGAAGCAACGAGCTGGCGGGTTTTTAAGTAGCCCGGGTGTTCAGCAGCGAGAGAGTCATGGTGTCGAGCAACGAGGGAGCGGCGGAGTTCCAGGTCTGGAGGAACATAGACACGTCCCTGGTAAGTGAGGACGCCCGCGTCATACTGCCAGTCGGACAGTCGGGAATTGAAGGTCGGGGGAAGGTCGCCCCTTAAAGCGTTGAGGGTATTTAAGATGAGGGGATCATCTTCAGAGGATTTGGCAATGAGGGAGGAAAGGTCAGCAGAGACGAGGTTGACGAAGAGGTCATCAGGGAGGAGGGTGACGTCATCATTATCCCGTTTGGTGGGTCCGTGATCTGGTCGTCGAGACAGGGCATCAGGGCCAGCGAGGAGTTTTCCGGGAACATGGGAAAAGTGGAGGTTAAAGTCGGCGAGGTCAAGCATCCAACGGGCTTGGCGTCAATTGAGTTGTTGTGGGTGTCGGAAGTATGTGAGATTCTTGTGGTCGGAGAAGACCGTGACTGAGTGGGCGGAGCCATGGAGATAATGTCTCCATGCTTTGAGGGAACGGATGACAGCGAGAAGTTCCCGGTCATAGATATCATAGTTCCGTTCGGCAGGGGAGAAGGATTGAGAGAGGTAAGAGCAGGGTTTCCAATCGCCGTTCAAGTCTGTTTGGAGGAGTATTCCTCCGGAGGCAACAAGGGAGGCGTCGGTAGCGATGGCGAAGGGTTTGGAAGGGTCGGGGAGAGTGAGAATGTGATCGGAGGTGAACTCCTTCTTCAGAGTGTCGAAGGCAAGTTGCTGGGAGGGGTCCCAGCGCCAGGGGAGATTCTTCTTTAAGAGGTCAAGGAGGGGTCGGGCGATGTTGGTATAATTTGGGATGAATCGGCGGTAGAAGTTGGTGAAACCTAAGAAGGAGCGGATGTCTTTGAGTTTCGTAGGAGTGGGCCAATCAGCGATTCCTTCAGTTTTGACTGGGTCCATTGTGACGATTCCTGGTTTGATGATGACTCCGAGGTATTCTACTTTGGAGGTGTCGAAGGTGCATTTTTCTAATTTTAAATGAAGGTCAAGTTCCTTCATGCGAGCTAAGACCTGTTGGGTTTGTAGGGTGTGTTCTTCAGCATTGTCAGAGAATATGAGGAGGTCGTCCATGTAGATGACGAGCTATCCTTCAGCGATCATGTCACAAAAGGAGTCATTCATGAATCGTTGGAAGGTGGCGGGGGAGTTGGTGAGTCCAAAGAACATTACTGTGGGTTCGAAGAGTCCTCTATGGGTGATAAAGGTGGCCTTCCACTGGTCACCGTCCTTGATACGGATGTTGTTATATCCCCATCGAACATCCATCTTGGTGAATAGTTTGGCGTTTTTAAGTTTGTCGACAAGATCTGAGATGAGGGGAAGGGGGTAGGCATCTCGGACAGTATGTTGGTTTAGATGGCGGTAATCCTGGCAGGGTCTGAGGCCGCCATCTTTCTTTCCTACGAAGAAGAAAGGGGATGCTTGGGGAGAGTTAGACGGGCGGATTTTTCCAGACGCGAGGTGTTCGTCAAGGAAGTCGTCAGCAGCTTTCTTTTCGTCGGGGGAGAGGGGGTACATCTTCCCGATTTTTGGTTCGAAGGAAGGTTTCAGGTTGATAGGATGGTTGTAGGTTCGTGCGGGGGGTAGAGTCATTTTGGGGTTTTCGAATACGGAGGTAAATTCAGCATATTCTGGGGGTAGGGTCTTCTTTTCCTTCTTTGCCTCTGTGAGGGTGGCAAGTTCGGTGGAGGTAGTAACTTTTCGGAGGTATTCTGGGGTGGCCCAGACGTAGCGGGCTCCACATTTCAGTACCCTGCGGATGCAATGCTGGTGTCGGTATTGCTTAACGAAACGGTTACCGGTCCAGTCATCTAGATAATCAAAAAGGTGTTCGTCGAACATTTCGGGATCTGTGGGGATGTGCCTGAGGATGGGGACGGGAGGGGGGTTTGCGTCTTTGACTGCGGTTTGGATTTCTTCGGCAGTACAGGTAGGTGTGGGAGGAGGTTTGATTTCTATGGTTTGTTCGGTCCAGTTGATGGTCGGATTGGTGACTTTCAACCAGGGGAGTCCGAGGATGACGTTTTCAGTTCCGCAGTGGATGAGATAGAACTTTACACATTGCATTATTGTCCCAATATGGAGGTGGAGGGTGGTGGGGAAACGGATAGCGCCGTTTCGATTTTCTGTTTGGTCAATGTTTCGTACGGGGATGGGGTTATCGAGGCGAGAGAGGGGGAAGTGGTTCTTTTTGGCAAAATGCCAGTCCATACAGTTTATAGCTGCTCCGGAGTCGATGAGAGCTCGGGTTTCGACAGTTTGTTTTCCAGCAGGGGTTTTCAACAAGATAGCAAGCTGCATAGATTTCGTTTCAAGATCTGCTAGAAGTACATGAGGAGGGGGAGACGTCGAGGCATTCCTCCTATCTAAAAATCCTTTTGAGTAGAGATCCTTTTGACTACTATATCGTCATCGTCGTCATCAGTTTCGACAAGGGGGGGAATAGGTTCTTGGTCTGTTTTGACCTTTTTAACCGTTTTAGTCACGGTTCCTTTCGGGGTGGTGTCATAGATGGGGCAGGCGGAGGAGAGGTGTCCTTTCTGTCTGCATCTGAAGCAACGTCCCTCAGCGACGCATCATTTTCTTTCGTCGGGGGTGAGTTTTTTAGGCCAGGAGGTGGAAACAGTGTTGACGTCCATGGCATCGGGGTCGACTTCCCGTTTTTTGGGCTTGTCTTGGTGATAGACAATATGAGTCGAGGGTTTCTTGTTGCAGCGAGCAATCTCGTCCGCGCGATCCCACTGGGTTTTGAAGTGGACCGCTTGAGTGTACCATTTTTCGATGGTGGTGGGGACAGTGTCCATTCCTTGGATGTGACGCATCAAGGAAGAGGGAATTCCGGCAGTGAAGAAGTTGATAAGGACGTCGTCAGAAGAGATTTCGGAAGAGGCGACTTTGCTTTTGAACATGGAGATATAGGAGGGGAGGTCGCTGTTCGAAGTAATTCTGTGGGTGGAAAGCCAAGAGATGGCATCTCCCTTAGTGTCGTGGTGTTCGAAGGTGGTTCTGAACGATTCGGTGAAGTCTTTCCATTTACCAAAGGTGTTGGCAACAATGGCTTTTTGTCGGAAGGTGTCGGCCCAAGTGGCTGCGGACCCTTCAGTCATGAAAGAAAGGGTGAAGGCGATTTGTTGGTCATCGTCAGCATAGATGGCTTTGTTTACGAGGAGGTAGGTTGCGACGGTGTAGAGCCAGGGTGTGGCTTTGTCATAAGATCCGTCATAGGCGGAGGGCTTTCCGAGACGGAGTTCAGTGGGTTTTGGCACAGTGGACATAGTTGGGGAAGCGGGTGGGGTGATGTCTCTGCTTTGCTGGGAGGTTCCTGGGGATGGTGGGGTGGGTGCTCGAGGGATGGTAATGACAGCCAAAAAGCTGTGAGATAACTCGAGTGCTTCGGATTCAGATTCGTAGTCGTGGAATGGAAGTTCCGAGTCAGAGGGGGGTTCTTCGAAGTGAGAGGTGGTTTCTGGGGATTTGTCGTCAGATGATGTTTCTGGGGGATTTCGGCTGGGTTGGGCGGACCACAGACTTGGGTTCAAGGGTGGTTGGGTTCTGGGGGGAATGGTGGGCGACTATAATGATGATAGGCCCATTCGAGAGCTTAGATCTTTTGTTACGCTTGCTCCGGGTAAGACCAAGCGTTGACTCATACAACAAGAGTCACTGTGCAGCTGTGATACCTCAAACAACCACTGTGAGTCCGCTAGTTGTAAAGAGGGTCAAAGGACCTCCAAGTCTTTCTGGAGGGGATAGCTAAGGTTACATGATGGGAGGCATAGGTTTATATAGCAACAAGAGGTGGTCCGAGCGAAGAGCAGAACTGACACAAAGGACCAATAAGGGAAGGGACGCGTCACCTAAGTGTGATAGGAATGGGTCCTGACGAAAGGGGAATGAGTAATGTACTGCGGATACGATCGGAGCGGTGAAATTAGTAAGCCATCGATGATAGGGTCTTAACGGGGCTTGGATGGCTAAGACATGAGTCCGAAGAGAAGTACTATGGGCAAAAGGAATGAAGCGTCATAGTTCAAGAAGGAAATGGGGAAATCGTAACACTCACCATGTAATTGCTGCTCTCCTTTCCCAACATGATATCTTCATCCACATTCTGGATACCTACTCAGCAGATATGCAAAAGGCATATGCATTTACACAAGCATGGACTTGTCATGCATGGAGAAAGGGAGTATTTGCTACCAATGGATCTGCTATCCGGTTGTATACAAAGCCAAGTCTTCTGGGGACACATTTTATGATCGCAAAGGGAATTTTTCATTGAACTGTCAAGTAAGTAATCAGTAATGAAATTTTTACTATGAGTTAACGAGGAAAAAATATCACATACCATGAAGGTAATTATATGCTGCACAATCTGATGATTGTAGATTATGCACTAGGACAACCAGGTAGTGTCCACAATGCCTATGCATTCCAAGGGACATGGGTATTGAGGGATCCTACTTTAATTCAGTCACATCATTGGATTTGGGCAGACACAGCCTACCTGTCAGAAGAGTGGTACATGGTTCTGTTCAAGGAGCCACATGGAGGGGGCTTGACTCGGAGACAGAACACCTATAATCAATATGTTTCGAAGGTAAACCGATCTTCTCCTAGGCCTTGTCATGTTGTTTACTCCAACTCTGGCAGGTCTGTGTGTGTGTAGAGCACACATTTGCAGCTCTAAAGGGATGGTTTCAATCCCTTCAATCCCTTCAACTGAACTTATGTTCTGATCATGATTTGCATATGGTGGTATACTGGATCATGTGTTGCTTGATCCTACACAACATGATCATACACTTTGAGGAGCAACAGAGGGCTAAAGGGAGGAGAGAAATGATAGCATGGGCTATCAAAGAGGGGCACACTATGCCAGATGTCAATATGGCTGATAATGGCATTTTCATATGTGGCTTGTGGATTTACTGCTTCTCCAAAGGGGGCTTGATAATGTGGTAGAAAATGAATCAATTAAAGTGAAAATATGCCATAAGCAAACAACAACAGATTGTCCTTGGAGTACAGCAACAGCATGTGGGTGCAGGTGAGAAAAGAACAAGTCAAGGCTGAACAGATTACTTATTTAATGGACCAGCAGTACTGCTGGCAGAGGGCCCAGTGGGAGTAGACAAGTTAGCATGTTCCATCTGTGCCAGCTGAAGCCAAAGATGAAGAATCTCAGACTCCTCTTTGAGTGCCATAATGTCCATCTTGCAAAGTTTGATATCTCACTGTGTCATCTCTACTATATGGCGATGGACATTCTCTGCTTCAGAACACAGATACAATAGGAATGTATCACGAGTCATAAGAAATGACTAAATGTCCATATAACAGATCTATGACTAAATGTGATAGTGTAAGTATGAAGATAGGATCTTTCATCTTAATCAGTGATCTGAAGATGAAGTCTGAAATAGAAATATCACTGATTTCAACACTCTTCCTCACTAGAAATGTTGGTCATGGTAAAGGAGACAAGGTAAGACTTTTATGTTCTCGCTCAAAAGCTATTTTTCCAAGATTCTTGGTAAAGATATCTGAAAACTGAATGTTGGTGGGAATGTAATAAAGAATGACTTCACCAAATTTGACAGCTTCTCGGATGTAATATTCCAGAATATGAATGTGCTTTGTACATTCTTCCTGAGCAGTATTAGAAGCGAGAAAAATAGCACCTTGATTATCAACACAAAGTGGTACTGGTAGTAAAGAGATATGAATCTCCTCAAAGAGGTTGTGTATCCATTGAATCTGTTTGCAACATTCAGTCATTCCACAATATTCAGCTTCTGTAGATGAAAGTCAAACTCTTTTCTGTCTTTTGGAGAGCCAAGACATGATTCTATTTGCTAGATAAATGGAGTAACCAGTAGTAGATCGTGAGGTCTCAATATCTCCTGCCCAATCAGTAACAGAGTAAGCGATAAGACCATTCTGAATAGAAGGTCCTTCTACATCATAGGTAATACAGAGATTCACAGTGGAGGCAAGGTAGTGAACAATATAGATCACCTTCTGCAAATGCTTCTCAGTAGAATTCACAGAGCACTGTGACATCTTGATAACCACATAAGCAAGGTCTGGTCTTGTGCCAAGCATGATATACAATAGTGATCCAATGACTGACTGGTATCTGCTCCAAACAGTAGGATTCTCCTTGGATTCATTTGGTCTTGGATTATATCTGGAGGGTAGAGGAGTAGAGCATGGTTTGGAACTCTGTTGACCAAAACACTCAATGACCTTTTGTGCATAAACACATTGGTCAAGTCCCAGAGTGCATTCCTTGCAATCTCTGGTAATTCTCATTTCTATGTATTCTTGGGCTGGGCCAAGATCTCTGAATTCCCAACAATCCATGAACTGTTTCTTATAAGTCATAACAAGTGATCTATCACTGCCCATAAAGAGAGCATCATCAACACAAAAGACAAGAACAATAATATGCTTGCTGATGAATTTATAATATACGCCTGGATTGGTATGACATCTCCTGAATCCAAACTTGGTCAGGGAAGCATGTAGTGTCTTATTCCATTGAAGCACTGCTTGTTGAGACCATAGTTGGCCTTTCGCAATCTACAAACTTTAGTTTCCTGATCTTTGCAAATGAAACCCTCAGATTGCACCATATAAAGATCTTCATCAAGTTTGCCAAATAGAAAAGCAGTCTTGACGTCGAGTGCTTCTATTTCCCAATCTTCTAAAGCGGCTAAGGCTAGAAGAAGGCAAATGGTTTCAAACCTGGTAACTGGTGAAAAAGTTTCTTCATAGTCAATACTGAAAATTTGTGTGAACCCTTTGGCCACAAAGTGAGCTTTCTTTCTGCCATCGCTTTTGACTGCATAGACCCATCTCCCTTTGATGGTCTCTCGACCTTTAGGTAAATCAACCAAATCCCATACCTTTTGGTTCATGAGGGATTTATATTCTTCTTCCATTGCACATCTCCAATCTCATTGATCAGAATTGGGCATCTTCAGAATATTCCCCATATTGCTTAGGTAAATTCTAAGTAATTGCAGATGATAAATGAAATCTCATCCATTGATTTGAGTAAAGATTTCCCATATCCTCGTCATTAGTGGGTCTTAGTTGTTGAACCAGAATTTGCTCTTCCTGAATAGCAACAATGCCTCTAGCAAGATCTCGCTCTATCTCAAACAGAGTGCGATCACCATAAGTATTATCAGGTAAAATGCAAGGTGCATGTACACAAGTAGTGTGTCTCTCCTTGAGAGGAGGTTGAACATTTGTTCATTCCTGAATAGTTTGTCTATTTTAGTGAGGTAAAGCATGAAATGCTGTAAGAGGTTCTCAAGTTTGGCATGGGGGTTGCCAAAGAGCAGGTTTAAGAGGACAAGGTTCAATCTGTTCATAAGGAGGAAGTTTATACCATTTGTGTTGCAGCATATATTCATAGTTTCTTTAATTTCCAGAGGAAGTAATGAAGCGTCCAGGTTGAACACCTCATTTCCAGCCAGATTTAGATGAGGGTGGTGATACTGGTGGAAGGAATAGTTCAGATTGAGTAAGTGGTGATAAGAGAGATAATGGATGGTGTGATTCTGATTCTAATTTGTGCGAAGAATGGAATGAAGGAGGTCTCCATGGTGAAGGACTCCTAGTAGGTGATAAAGATCATGATGAATGTGTGGAAGAAGGTTGATTAGGTACTGGTTGAACCAGTGGTTCAAAGTCATCATTGACAGTAATACAAGGAGGGATTTCCGGATTTCGTTCCTGTATAGAACCATGATTGAGTGTAGGATTTTTGTGTAGATGGTCTGGTTTGTCTCTAGTCTTTCTAGAACATGAAGGAAAAGAAGATTCATCAAAAGTGGCATTTGTGGAGATGAAAGAATAATGTCTGGATTGTGACTAGAATTTTCATCCTTTAGTGCCAGATTCATATCCAATAAATGTCATTTTCTCTGCCTTTGCTACTAATTTTGAGTGTCTTATCTCATCTGGAATATAGACATAAGTGGAGCATTCAACACACAAAAATAGGACATATCTGGAATCTTCCCAGAGAATAATTCGATGGGAGTTCTCCAATTAAGACAACAAATAGGCTGCCTATTATAGATATGAAAAGAAGTCTCTATTGTGTCTTGCCAGAACACATTGAGTAGGCATGCATGATGGCGAATTGCTCCAGCTTTTTTGAAAATGGTACAGTTAAATCTCTTGGCATGTTCATTCTGTTGTGAAGTGTGGGGGACAGAGGTCTGATGAGAGATACCTCTGGACATTTGGTCCCATAAATTCCCCACCTCGATCAGAACGTACAGAGGTGACAGTAGAACCAGCAAGGTTCTCTATCATGCGTAGCATGTTCTGAAGAAAGTGATAGGTTTCAGATTTCTCTCGCAAGAAAGTAAGGAGGGCAAAGCCAAAATAGTCATCAATTAGGGTAAGCACATAGTGTTTACAAGTGTGAGATTCTGTATCAAAAGGTTCCATAAGATCAGTGTGAAGGAGGTCCAAAGCGCGAGTGGCATGCTTCTTAAAGAGTGAATAGGAGCAATTAGGCATCTTTCCAAGAGCACAACCTTTGCAGGGAGCTTGTTTGGAAGAAACAGTGACCATGGAAGAACCAGAAGTGTGAGCACCAAGATGTCTCAATGCATTATCAGAAGGATGACCTATGTGTTGGTGCCAAAGACTAGAATCATTCTTGACCACCAAAGCAATAACACCAGGTTTGATTGGTGATGACCAAAACCAGTGAAGATTGTTGTCAGGAAATAAAGCAGAAGCCTGTATTACCTGAACATCTTTGGTGTTCCAGATACTTGTTTCTTCATTAAGTGTCTTACTCCTAAAGCCTTGAGCAGCTAGAGTAGGAATCAACAAAAGTTGATGAGCAGCCTTAGAAGCATACCAAACTTGATCAAGGATGAGGGGGTCTTGACCATTGGGTTGGAGTATGACCTTTTCAGGACCATACATAGTGACAGAAGATCCATTTGCTATCGAAGCAGTGTGAGTTCCTTTCTCCAAATAGGAGAAGTCATCTAGATAGGATGTAATGTGGTCAGTACAACCACTATCTATCATCCAATGATCAGATGTTAAATGCTTAGATGATCCAACAGTGTACAAGCCAGAAAGAGGATTGGATTCAATACATGCTTGACAGGTAAGATGATGTGAATTGTCTCTGGTAGTCATAGTGTTAATTCCGGACTCCAGGCTGTCAAAGGAAATAGGATTAAGGTCATCAAAGTATGACCTATGGAGGCATTGAAACGTAAAAGGGTCTCTGACAGAAGTGCCAGGCAATGCAAGTCCCATGGTTAATTCTCCAATTACAATCTTGTATGGCTTGGGTCTCTTCTTGGTAGAAGGTCTGTCAGGAAGTGGATCAGATAGTTCCTCAGACAGAAAAGGAACTCCTGCAGGTATGAAAGGAATTGGAAGTCAATGGTAATATCTCCAGATCAGAATTATCTCCCCAGCCATGTTCTGCTTGATCTGAATCAAAGTGGAAATCATTCATCTCAGTGACCATTGTTGAAACATCTGGTGTAAGACAATGTGCAAGGGGTAAAACAGAAGGAATGAAGTTATCTTCCTGATAGTCCATGGTTATGTCTGGGTAGTGAGTCATGCTGTGAGTCACAACTGCATTGGCTATGGCTTCATTAGCCTTGCCCTTCCCTTTATGTCTCTTTTCGAATCCTTGTCTCACATGCTCAGCACATGTGGGTCTCTTCTTGTGGTTCTGCTGAGGATTTTCGCTTGAAGGATGATTAGATGGACCAGCATGAGGATTGCTCTGCTGTGGTCTCCACTGATTTCTCTGTGGGGGTCCGTTCTGAATCACAGATGTGCAATTTGCAGATGAGTTATGAGTAGAGTTTTAAAGTCCGGTCTGGTCTGGTTTTCCATGCTCTAAATAAGGCAACTGGACTGAACCAGTCTTGTTTAATCTCAGAATTTCCCTGGACTGCAACTGGACTGATAAAAACCAGTTTTTTAATTTTAGCTCCACAAAAAGACCAGTTCGGACTGGTCGCAACCAAACCTAAATTAGGGTTTGACTAATGGCTACAGATCCTGCTAATTTTTATGTAATTTGATTCACACAGTAAGAAGTTATGCCCATTTTATTGTCAAATACCCCCCTAGATGAGATATACCCTTCAGAATTAATATTTTGTGACTGATTACTGTGGGAACCAGGCTTAGTCATAGTGAGGCCAAATATAGTATACACTCAGGGCTGGATGCCGACACCTGGATCTAGCCGATCGACTGAGAAATGACTGAGATATAGCCATTTCCGGGTCATATGTCATAGATTAGATCTATAGAATGATCACATGGTGTAGAAATTCAAATTAATTCCTAAAATTCTGGAAAAATTGTGCCAAGTACAGAAAAGTAAGGGCTATCAGGGGGTATCATCGGTTCGGTCTTTTTGCGGTTTTTTCATTTTTTGGAATCTAAAAGACTGCAATTAATTAAATCATAAATTTAAAAAGACCAGACCATTCTGGACTGGTCCTAATCAGTCCAGTCCGGTCCAGTTGTGGTTTTAGGTGGTCCTAGGACCGGACTTTAAAACACTAGTTATGAGGAGGTTTCTCAACTCGTGTCTCATGGATTCAATGAGAACCTAGGAATTCACTGCTGTTTAAAACATTTTTGGTGATGATGCAGGATGTCACCAGATTTCTAGTGAAATCTTTCACATCTTTCATTTGACATAGAGTTGAATGAAGCGACTTGAATTCCTGTGGCACAGCAAGGAGCAGGAACAGAGCTTTCGTCCTTTTAGTAAGGTCTCCTCCAGCTTTATCAAATTCATCAAAGAGGATTAGAAGACCATTGATATCCTTCTGTGCTGAAGAAGGACAAATGTGAGAGTGTAAGATTTGTGTCATAGTAGAGATCTGTCCTGTGATGCCTCATGAAGAATACTTGTCCAACATCTTTTTCCAGTAGTTGCAAGTCTTCAACACATAGAAATCAACACCTTTATTGTTGATTTTTATAGAGCTGATGTGCCAAGTAGAAGGTGCTTCCCTAGACAGTTGGAATGCCAAAGAGAAAGTGAGATAAGAAAGAGCCTTGTTATCCATATGCTTCCAGTCGTCTATTTCTCCAGAGTCAATATTGATGGAGTTGGTCTTGTTATCAACTAGTGCTTCAAGATTCATGGATACAAGGAGGTCATGGATACGGGCCTTTCACTCAAAGTAATCCGATTGACCAGTAAGCTTGGGTATCTGGGTAAGAATACCCTCAGCTTTGAACGAGTCAACTTTGGAGAATGTCTTTGTCATTTCTATTGGATCTAATAGTCGGCTTCAATTAGACACAATAAAGGATGCTTAGCTAATCAGGTTCAATCATAATCCCTTTTATACTCCAAGAAACAACATATAAGATTCATCAAAAAATTTATATAGTGTATTTAAGATAAAGTCTGGTTATGTGTCTCTGAGCTCTTCTTCCAGTATGTCTCCTTGACAGGTCTGAGTACAAGAGTATTTGATACATCTGTTCTCATTGTTGCTCAGTACCTTCCTTCAATATTTTCTGAATCCTCTTAAGACAAGGAGTCCATACTTCACAATTATACTTCTCATAGCATCCTCAATTGTATGCTTTATTGTAGGATCGGATTGAAGGAGTTGGGAGATTCTGGATCATTACTCAACAAGGGTAATTCTCTGTCTATCTTAGTAGGACAGTTAATGATAGAGGCGATGAAGTGATCATTGGGATCATTGCAATGGAAGTCGTTGGTGGAGAGATGCTCAGGAATGAACATTAGAGGGAAGAAATTGCGGCGAAGAACTTCAAAACCATGATAGTGAATCAGGGAAGTGGGAGTCTCATTATAGGATGGAGATGGAAAAGCCCATCCAGCACCACTGTATGCTGAGAATAGGGTTTCATCAGGGTACATGAGTCTGCAAGGTAGGATGCTATTATCCAGTGTCAATATCTTGCAAGTCTGAAGCCTAAAAGGCTGGACAATGCAGTTCAGCTAGATTACTTTGGGCTGATGAGGAGGACAGTCTGGATTAGCATGGTAAAATGGTACTTCTCTACCACAGAACTCATAAACATCTTCTGGTTGATCAGAAAGAGGATGAGGAAGGGGATGAGAGGAGTGGAATGTCGCTGTCCTCAGCTTGATCTCTAGATGATTGAAGTTCTGGTGGGTGAACAATTGTTGATGTTCCATTGCCATTATCTTCAACTCTTGTGTTTTGAATTTCCAAATCGATGAGTTCTCCAATTCACAATAACCTCTCCAGGGTAAATCTAGATTGGAGTTCCAGAGTTGTTGGACGTCAATTATCTTGGCTGCTAAACTCTGCATTATGAAATAGTGGGGAGGAATCTGGATTGGGGATGACAAGGGATGGTCTGGGAGTAGGCTCAACCAGGGTAGAGTTGGAATTAGAATGAAGGGAAGTGGAAGATCTTGAAATAAATTGGTTGGTAGTGTCAACTAATTGTTGTTGATGTTGTCTCCTTCTCTGTTCTCGCTTGAAAGCAGGTATGTCAGGAGGATAGAAAGAATGACCAGATAAGTGTCTAGATCCAGGTTGGATTCCTCGAAAGATATTCCTAGAATGGATGAAGGTCGAATTCCTACGATCTACTTGATGATGCAAGTGAGAGGAATCAAGACCAGTACTATAGCAGGTTTGTTCGTTTTCCAAGTGACCATTACAGATAGGACAAGGACGATGATATGGTTCTCTTTCTCCAGTAGAAGAAAGATATCAATCCATGTAGTAATTTGCAATGCCACAAGGATGATTCTCATCGATGATAAGTTCTTCTTTGTCAGTTAGGGAGGTAAATGGAGTATGAAGATTCCTTGGTGCTCTTGGCAAACCAAAGGAGGGTCTTGCTCTAGATGGAGCAGTAGATGAATCTCCTCAATATGAGGGTTGTTCTGAAGGGGGAGCTCATGGTCTCATCTGATTAAAAGACAGGATAGGATGCACTTCTTGTTTAGAAATAGTAAGGTGGGTTAGGCCTATGTTGAGAACAAAGATGTTGTCAGCTACTTGAACTTTGAATAGTAAGATGAGAGAGCAATAAGCCTGGTGACCAAAACAGGTATACCATAGGCTATATGTATCTTGAAGTCAAACTGCGAAGCATGAGCCAATCACTGACTGTCTCTCTGTAGATGATCTGAAAGATCTGCACTACAAAGGAAAAAAGGTGAAGAAACATAGAAACCTCAAAGGGCTCCATAGTGCCTGGTCTAATATATCAAGGGATAAAGAATGAATGCAGAATATGACAGTATCAGAGCCAAGCAGGGCTCATAACCTAACGAGAGTGCCCTTTCTCATTTGTAATCAAACTGTAAGGTCTGGGTGCAGAGGTCTCTTTGTAAGAAGGATGTACTGTGGGAAACTCACAGTAACTATGGAGCTGGGCGACTTGAGGTAAGACTTGAGCAGTAGAGGGACTGTGGAGGACTCAAAGAACAAGATGGTAATTTGAGTTAAGAAGAGCTCTCTTCTATCGCTCTCCTTATATACATACAGGATTGTTTGTATATGTATATGCACTGGTCTGTGTGCATTGAAATCTTTTCTAAATAAAGAAAGGAAAGATACAATAGGAACGTATCATGAGTCATAAGAAATGACTAAATGTCCGTATAACAGATCTATGACTAAATGTGATAGTGTAAGTATAAAGATAAGATCTTTCATCTTAATCAGTGATCTGAAGATGAAGTCCGAAATAGAAATATCACTGATTTCAACACAGATAAGTAGCATAAAATGCTGATAGTTAACATATCTGAATTGCCCACCACCAGTTCCCTGTCCACATTTCATTGTAAATTCTCTTGGATTTGGAACCATCAGTGAATATTTGGTGAGGTTTCCACATGATGTCCTTTGCATGGGCCAGGTTTCCAAGCAAAGTCTGAATAGCTTCCAAAGAGTCCTGATAATACATGAAATGCTTGCTTTCTGGATCATTTTTGAACCAGAGTTCTTTTATCCTCCAGCTAGCTCTGGCTGGTATACTGTCCACTAGCTTGTATAGCCCACAAGAATTGTGATAAGACAATCCCAAATGCCCTGCTAGCTGTAAGGAGGGTAAGTTGGTACTGCATTATAATGCCAGTAAAAGTCTCACTTATTTCAAATATACCTAGCAATCTGTCTACCGATTTGTGGTCTATGTCCTCTTGTACAGCCCATTGTGTAAAGCGCCATTCCAGCTCTGAAGAGAAAGGTTGAAATGAGCAAGATTCTTGAACACTGTCTCCCATGTCCACATCTCTCTTGGCATCTTCTCCTTTGAACTCTTGACACCAGCATTAATATATCGTCCCGTCCAATCTGTACATTTCCCCCACACTCTCAAACTCTTCAATAATCCACTCATCTTCTTTCTGTGTGACTGGTGAAGAGCGTCCATCATTATTCCTATAAGGCCCAGAAGATGACGGCCCCACTTGAGTTAGAAACATGAAGTCATTAGACTGTTTGTAGAACTCTTGAACTACCTCCCTGGGATCTGCTCTGGCTGCTGTGGCAGTTCCAGAACTGGAACCACTCTGGATTCTATGACATCAACCTCCTCCATAGTCCCCAGTAAAGTAAGCTCTGTGAGTTTGCCAGACTTATACCAGCTATAGCTCTTCACTGACTTCAAATGAGCTTGTATACCCTTGAAAGTTTTGAACATCTTGTGGCAAGCAGGACAGATCCTATGATCATTTTGATCTATCAATAGGAGTTCAATGTTGACGTTGAGAGCTTGCAAAGCTCTCCATAATCCAATCATAGTAGCAGTGCTGGTGCAAGGCCTCAGGCCATGCCACTGAGTCTCACTTAAAGCTGCACATGTATATTAGCAGCTTATAAAACATGGAGGTAAAACTAGATACCAGAAATGGACTGGCATAATGATAAAAAAAAAGGTGTACAGAATGCACAATGAGACATAGGATTCACAATAGTTAATGTTCTCGAGTCCTCTTGTCACTCCAAGTTCTACTACCCCAAGACTGATCCAAGTCCTCTGCAGAATGCTTTGCTCCTCCAGAAGAATCTCTTATAGGCCAAGATGAGGGAGTAATGGGGAATGATGCTGTGAGAACAGAGCCCAAAACCTGTGAGCCACTGGTAGAAGTTGTGGGCCTCACATTCAGAGTTTGAGAGACACTAGCAGAAGCTGACTACCGAGTGGTTCCATGCTGAGGAAGAGAGTTGGCAGCTTCAAGTTCGTATACTGCGTGCACATCAAAACTATCATACACATGTCCACTTCCAGAATGCCATGTAAGATAATGAGGGCCCTGACCAGGAGCAATGTGGTGTATGTGAGTAGGCCAGAAGGAAGTGGTAAAACAACTTCTTGCTGTCATAAGGTCTGGCTTAGGATTCTCCTTCCCTTTCTTCAGCAAAAAGAGAATGTCCTGGAGAATTCCTATGAAGGTTCCATGGTCACAAGAGGATTTAATAGAGTATAGTTGCCCAGAATTTGAAGCGGTTGAGGTTGGATTGTTGTCTGGGATCAATAGTTCCAGCTGGGTATAAAGCTCTGCAGGTAGGAAGATATCAACAAGGCGGTCAATGCCCTTTTGGATAGCATCCTCTTTCCAGAACTTATAAAAGTGCTGGGTAATACCTTTCTCTTTCTCTAGGTGACTGTTTACAATCTCTCTCCAAGAGGTGATTTCTCCATCCTATCTCAACCAGGGAGGGGGGGGCAACACAATACAGGACCTGTCTTTTATATCCTTTGCCCAATTCCTTAGGTTATTGAACGGCCCTACAAGGTTGACCATGGACCAAATAATGATCCAAAAGAAGGATTCTATATCATGGGCAGGACCATGAGCAATCTTCTTTCCATACTCATCCCAAAGCAAATGAGTTGCCATGAGGGGGAGGGTGCTCTAAGATTGGCCACATCAGTAAACATCAAACATAGCTTGCTTGTATCATTATTTAATAGGATAGCCCACATGTTGGTGAAATCCAGGCAATGTAGAAGCAAGACCCCAATCTCCTAGAATTCCCCTTCTTGGAGAAGGACCCGACTGGGGCCAATCAGGAACAGCAGAAGACTCTGACCACTCAATATAAATCCAGACGTTCCAAGGACTTATATTGCCATGCAGAATTTTCTGAGTTTTTATGGCAAATTCATGGGCGAATGTCATTTCAGGAACTAATGAATTTGCTATCAGTACACAATGCACCTCTTACAGCTTTGAGTAAGACCTCAAAGAACTTGACCCAAGTTGAGAACCAAGTGATAGGTAAAATGATTTCCTTCATTGCTAGCCTATAATGGATACATGATTGGAAGGGTATACCTTTGGGACAGGAATGATAGAGTTCCATGGTGTCAAATACAAGTTTGTTGTTAACAGCATCTCAGATAAGGACAAACTTGTCCACAAACTTGGTGGGAAATCCAAGATCGAAGGCAAATTTAGGGTTTGTGATCCTCTCAATACCTGCCAATTGATCAAGAAAAAAACCTTTGGGAATCTGACCAAAGGTCAATCAGCAATCTTTCACTGCCACTTGTGGGGGTAACAGATTTGGAGTGGAAGGGGGGGGAGGATTGTTGCTACTGATGTGGAGAGCTTGGAAGGAGAGAGGGCTAGAGATGATGGTGGGTTAACTATTTTCATGAGATCATCGAGCAGACAGAGATCCAGGGTCCAGGAAATTGGTGAGTGGATGACTGTTTCACAATAAAGACCTGAGTACATCTCCCAGTAAGGGCCCTTTGACTAAAAATGCAAACAAGTAATTGTAAAATGCAGTCTCCATTGAATAAGCAGAATTCCTGCACCTCTGGCTTGTCTCTGTGTCCTAGGAGGGAATTGGAACCTAACAACATGACACCTAGATAAGTGAGAAAGCTCACAGGGTCTTTCTCAATATCAACCGCCACCGTAGCCACTGCACCCCCACAATCCACAAGGCATCCAGTGAGTGTAGAAGAACAAAGGGTTGCCCCTAGAACATGGCGTCTTGAATCCTATTAATCAAACAGATACCACACATATAAGATAATCTCAATTAGGGCTTTTCTGGTGAGGAGTGGGTGAGACTTGTACTTGATCTGACAGAAAGACAAGACATCTCAGAAGTTGAAAGTCGAGGATGAAGGAGGTGAGTTGGGGGGTTTGAGTATGAGATCAGGCTTATGTGAGTCTGTAAGAGATGAGTTGAAGATCCTAATGAATAGAGTTTTAAAGTCTGATCCAGTCCGGTTTTCCATGCTCTAAATAAGGCAACTGGACCAAACTGGTCTTTTCTAATCTCAGAATTTCCCAGGACTGTAACTGGACTGATAAAAACTGGTTTTTTTATTTTAGCTCCACAAAAAGACTGGTTCAGACTGGTTGCAACTGATCCTAAATTAGGGTTTGACTAATAGCTACAGATCCTGCTAATTTTTATGTAATTTGGTTCACACAGTAAGAAGTTATGCCCATTTTATTGCCAAATACCCCCCTAGATGAGATATACCCTCAGAATTAATATTTTGTGACTGATTACTGTGGGAACCAGGCTTAGTCATAGTGAGACCAAATATAGTACACACTTAGGGCTAGATGCGGACACCTGGATCTAGCCGATCGACCGAGAAATGACTGAGATATAGCCATTTTTGGGCCATATGTCATAGATTAGATCTACAGAATGATCACATAGTGTAGAAATTCAAATTAAATTCCTAAAATTCTGGAAAAATTATGCCAAGTACTGTACAATGGGGGCTATCAGGGGGTGTTATCGGTTGCCAAAAAGACTGGTTGCAACCGGTCTTTTTGTGGTCTTTTTATTTTTTGGAAATCTAAAAGACTACAACTGATTAATTCATAAATTAAAAAAGACCAGACCATTCAGGTCCAGTCCAGTCCAGTTGTGGTTTTGGGCGGTCCTAGGACTGGACTTTAAAACACTACTAATAAATAATACAACGATGCACCTGCCCCATGAAGAGGTGAGTTAGGTTCAGATTTGAAGTACCACCCCCCTGAATTGTCCTTCCTGAATGATGGATATCTTTTGAGATGATTGTGAACATAAATTTCTTGCATCAATCCTTCAAACAAGGAGTATACATGCCCCTCATAAGTACCAGATGAACCCAAGTTTTCATATGCACAATAAAGGTCAATATCTCTCTATGTTCCTTCATGAGTTTGTGGATCGACAACAGAAAAAGCCTGGGGGTTTGCTGGTAGGAAAATTTCTTTGTCAACCAGGCTTTGCAACAACAAGGCATAGAAGTCATCCAGAAGTTCTGGAATAAGGCCCTCTTGAAAGATAATGTCTAGTTCAGATTTGAGAATGGGGTAACTGTAGAACCTGCCCATGTCTGTGTGAATGTGAGTCCCAAGGGTATGGGCTGTCATCTAAGTATTCCCAATGTCAGGCAAGTAAACCTTGCCTATCTATAGTGGGAAACAGGGAGGGAATCAGGAAACAGCAGCTTGGGTAAAATTGGTACTTGACCCTCATTGCTCAAGAGGTGAAAGAGCCACCCTATAAATTCCAACTCATTCAAAACTGCACTGCCTCCAAGTGGCTACAAAGTGAAAGTTGTGCTTACCTGAACCTGAGCCATTCTTGGAGTACTAACTTCTTCCCAGAAATGTTGCCTTGTCAGCGATGGTCCCTTCAAGAGGACTTGGGAGGCATCACCCAGTTAGAGGTTGAGGTGGCACTCACCTACTGGGTTTCCCAGTTTCTCACAAGATTGTCCAGTATAGTGAGCTTACTCTTTCCCATAGAAGTCAAATAATCATGGCAGCTTCACCTTAAAATACCATTTGAATGTGCATGTCTGGATTTGAAGTGTGAAGTATTGATGTCAATCTGTCAGGGCTATAAGATGCATGGTTGATGGATGTCAGTGGTGGTGAGGAATGGTATCACAGACTGAAGCATTAAGTGGAAACCTGGGGGAGCATCTGAGTTGGGTCTAGTATATTGCAACTAATAAATAGGAAGGTCATCTTTTTCGCTCAGCATCAGGACTCATGAGCTAATCATCAATTTCTCACTGTTTTTGTGAAAATCACAGTTTAACATGCTAACCAATATCATCACATTGTCTCTCAGTAATTTGGATTATCATGGTAAAGGGTTAGTACTTCATCATGTGGATAGCCCTTAATAATGCCACTGAATATGGTTGAACTGTTCTCTCCCTAGGCTTTTTCAAGTTTGACTTACTGTGTAAGTAATCTCCATGAGTCCTATGAATTAATAATATACATGTGCACAATCTTGAAGGTTAAGATGATGTGGGGAAAGATGAAGTTAGGTCCAGATAATCTAGCATATGTGACCAGACTGATTGTAACCTTGACCTCACCTGTTTCACTATGGAACTTGTGGGTATTGCTCATCAATACACGGTTGGGGAGTTGAGAATTGTTCACTGCCAGTGCAACACTATAGTGTACCCTTTTAATGTTATACAGGTCACTATGGATATCATCATAGGTCATGAAGTGACAAATGGTTCACATCCATCAATTATAATGAAGGGAAGCCACTAATCATACATTAACATTCCTTCAATATTTGCCAATACTACATAGTGTGACCCATGTCCCACTTAATGTTATCTGACAAGGGGTCCATCTCTTTCAAGGACAAAATCAACTTGAACACTTGCATGTGGTGACCTGTCTTGCACCCCAAACCCTTTCTGATTGGTCAGAAAGTACTCCAAGGTGTTTATCTGCTATTATTTCAATATACCTGTGAATGTCGCTGATCACTCTCTGTTCCATATATCCATCCTTAGTGCGAGGTGCAGTTGAAATTGTGAGAGCATGGATCAGCTGATGTAAGGTGCCAGATGTCCTGCATGTATATGGTGGCAAATATGAAATGATCAGACTTTACATGCCATCTTGAATTCCTGAACTTACCTAACTCGTAATGTATAGTGTATGCAGCATGATACATGACCAGCAGCATCAAGATCTTCCAAGTCTTTGACAGCATGTACAATTTTGTGTAGAGCTACACAAATATCAACCTAATGCCAATATCAACAACACGTTGCAGACACACACCTATAGCATGATCATTAAATGACCCATGAGTTTTCAGTCGCATAACCAGATAGGTGTAATAGCAGAATGTGCAGCAAAGATGTAGTGACCTGAACATTGCTGACAACTCTGATCATCAAGAATACACCATATCGAATAACATACTTCAGACCAACCATCAATGTAAGTAATGTGCCTGCTCTCTGCATGAGTGGCACATGCATCAATGGGAAGACAAGTGAAGTATGACACTCCAACTTGAGAAGCTCGCCAAGGACACAGGACTGGAGAGACCATAAGTGAAGCAGCCATGACACCATGTGTACAACAATCCAAGGAGATGTTTGTTATTGTAAACAACCTGGCAGTATCTGGGAATGTGATCAATGATCAGTAAACGAGATCTTGAAGGTTCGAATAGTATCTTGTCTTTGCTTCTGAGCTCAGCAATGCAGCCTTGGTGTATGTGTATTGGAAAGTCTAGCCTTGAGTGAAGTAGAGGAATTAACACGAATCAGGGGCGGTGGGTTTTGGGACTCAATGGAAGTGTTTCAAATGGAAGAGTACTGAGCATGATGAATCCAAAGTTACCTTGCTTACGTAATTACCTTGGTTTCTCCAGTTCCATCATGAGAAAAGCAACTGACTGAACTTTTCGCCTTTTTTGCTTTGTTTTATGTGAGATCTAGATGTGATGGCATTACTGGCCACATGGAAATAATGGAAGAACCTACACCACTTTGACATCCGTCCAATCCAAACATTCCTTATCCGGCAGCCAGCCAGTCACTTGTCCAAAAAAAAGTTACATGTTAATGACCATGGGATTGGCTAACTTACACTGACTCAAAGAGCTAGCAGTTTCAGCCCCTGCAAGAACATGTCATGTACTTTCTGAGCCTGTACTCAATGCTCTCTGGTATCAGTGCACAGTTGTTGTGACCTGTTTATACCAGAGAAGATGTAGCAGATGAATCGTTTGTATGTTAAATTCTGTCAAAAACCTCAAGCGCCATGTCCACGATTCCCAGGCAACCAATGAAGCCATAGGCAGCACGTTCACCCTTGGAGGCACCAACACTAGTTTGTGCTCAGGAAGTATTGAATTTGTTGATGTGCATGGGCTTAGCAACTCCACCCCTTCCTATTGGTTCCTATGTCCATCCAAATATCTTCTTGTCCCATCTCCAGTCACGGTAATGAATGTTTCACTGTCATTGACATCAGCACATCATTGATCAGAGGACCCTTTGGCATTTTGTCACACAGATCTAGTCAAATGTACCTAATTCAGAGGCATTGAGTGGCAAGTACCAGGGTTTTTATGCATTTTGCAAGTACTCTCCATTACCAATGCTTCACATTGCTCACAGAATCCCCTGGAGACACAATATGCAACCCTTTTGTGAATGCCTCCATCTCACTCAGGAGCATGAACTGGGCCATTAGCTCTGCTGACATGAATATAGATGTGATTAGTGGGCCAGGCTCAGAGGTGGTGTGTGCTGGCGGTATCTATGATCCTAGCACCAGCATCAAGGACAGCTACACCTGTGTTGGTGACATCTTCCTCAAAAACATTTACTCTGTCTTCCAGGTGATATTCCTGCCATTGGCTTTGCTCAGCATATCAGCAGCCTGAGCAATTTCAGTATGTCTATAATGTTTTTGGCGTGTCTGGTCACTTAATGTGGTGTTTCAGCCAACTCATTGTCAGGGTCTATCCCCTTCAGCTCAGATGGTGACATGCCACTCCCCTTGAGTCCACCCAGACCCTACTTGAACTTGTCATTATCTGTTGTGGGAACCAGCAGTACTATGCTGGGTGCAGGTCTAGCAATGTTACTCATGCTGGCCATGACTGTCCTTGTGGGATGGAGCATCACCCTCTAAATATCTGTGCCTTACACTGTCAAGTATAGACTTGAAAGCATATTTGCTATACCATGAGCAAGTGTGACGTGTAGCAATTCTGTGGCAAGGAGGCCAAAATGAAACACTATCTGGATAAATAATCCAAGCAAGGAATAGCTGCATGTAGTACAGTGCCAGTTACATAATAAGTCTTCACAAATACAAACAAGCAGTGACAGAGCCAACAAGCCAATTCATTTATGTTTGAACTTTTCATTGGGGTTTGGCTTCAGCATCTCAATATTGATCAACATTCAACATTCATTATCATTGATACACAGCCACAATCATCTTGATCTTGATGGTCATTACAAATACTAATGCCTTCTGCCAATAGGTATTCAAGTTATTGTGGACTCGAACATTGTATCTACAACCTAGAGATATGAAATGGCATCTAGATGGATTGGATTATTAAGGTATATTACTATACTATGTGCCTGCTTCTTCGTTGATGGTCTCTTTTTTTTGGCATTAGATGTGCTATACTGAGTCCATAACTCTTCCACAAGTGGTATATAGAGTACAGTGAGTACATTTTATGTGCATGTATGCACTCTTTCAAACCAGTTATTTGCCCATTAACTGTTGGAGAAGCAGTGAACAGACATCTCTTTGTGGTGTGACATACTTACAGGCGACATGACAAAGATATGTCTGCATACATGCCTCTTCTGGTGCTCACCAAACATCATCTGTTTGTACCACCTGGGCTTATCACAAACACAGTGGGCAGATGGTAACATCATCCAATACCTCCAAGTCCAATTGTGAATAACATGTTGGACATCCACAAGCTGGCTATGTATCAACACCACTGCATGTTGGTGGCCATCTTTGATGCATTACTAAACAGCCTGGACATCTGCCATGGTCCTCTGCTGGCATCTTGCGGGAGCATGGATTACAAGTTTTACACTGCAGTACATAACTGTACATAGACATGTTTCAATTTGTCAAGTTTGTGATCAGTGACTTGGGCATGTCAGCTTAAACCCTAGCATTGACACCAACAATGAGCTATATCATTACTGTGTTGCATAAAGTCCCCAAAAATTTTACCCTACCACATTATCAAAATAGTCCAGTCCCAGCATATCCACAATGTTTTTCGGAAGGCTCTTGTCCTCTTAGGTTGGCATGTTGCATCATGTTTTCTAATGGGAGCTTCAATCTTAGCCTAGGCACCAACCATGAGAGATTTCACTTGCCATGTTTCAAACAGGCAGCCAACGTGCAGGCAGTAACCAGCACCTTATCTTTGTGTTGCAACTGATTGATGTACACATCCAAGAGGCTGATCTTGTGTAGAAATTTGCAGATGTTGCAAGGGTGACATGGTGAGTCCCAACCATGCAACCACAGCATCATGACAACAGGGATGACAATGCGTTCCACCTCACCCTACCGGACACCTGACTTGATGACAACACATTCTCCCTCATCCTCGTGGCATATGACTTAACAAGGACAGGACAAGGATGTACTCTGCTCCACCCTCATGCCACCTTACACAGCGATGGGTGTGACAATGAGGACTTCCTTATCACAGCACTTCAGGTGACCCCTTTTTCAGGTCTCTTAGAATAGACCCTTTTTCTGTGTGATGACACAAACATTTTTTGATGTCCCAGGGGAATATGATAGAATGTAATATAGACTTATTTGGTGAGTATCTGCTCTTGGCAGGAACAACTTTGTGTCACACAAAATTATATATTGAATTATGGTGTATAATGATATCAAATATGAACAAATATACCATTTTGAGATATATGAAATTATATTACTAGAACAAATATAAACAAAGAATAATGAACAGAATTTTTCA
>JBBPMZ010000047.1:0-34125 GCA_038090575.1 Tylopilus cf. pernanus | reverse complement strand
CCGGGTCCACTGTCGATGAGTGGAGAAGATAACGGATCAACTCGAGATGTTGGGCATATCGGTCAACGATAACTTGAATGAGGGTTTTCCAGTCAATCCCACTCGACGGATCCGGGGGTGCAGCCAATAGTTTCTCCAGTCTTGACTTTACTGCCAATATATCCTTGGTTGACGTATTCGATACTCGATGGACCCACCGTTCCTGGCCAGCTCGAATGGGAACTAGGGAAGGTACGAGTTGCACATCGTAGAAGGAGACCAATCTGGAGAGATCTAATTGGACGCGCGTCTCTCCAGGCAAGTGATTGTGCCTGAAACCGGCGCTAATGGTTTCAAGCGAAAACAATGCCCCTGTCCAAAACCATCTCAAAATTTCACCGGCAGGACATTGGGCAAGCCACTCACTCAGCTTTGATGGGAAAGCCCATCGATTTGGCAGCTCCAGAAAAGACACCACGCTGACACCTGACGTGAAGTTACAAAGCGCGACCTCACTAGACAGCTTCAGGAAAATCTCCAGTCCGAACTATGAACAACGTGACTGCTCACAAGTCTTCTTCCATCCTATAATGATGGTCAATAGAGGAAGAAAATGTGAAAATGAAGGTGTACCTCACAAAACCATCCACATTCAAACCCTTTCCCCAGTTGCAAAGGTCCGTAATGCGCTTTTCGTCGTCAAATATTCTGTCTGGGCGCGCTTCACCCCACGCGATCAGATCTTGCGTATCGAATGAACCATATGGGCCATAGCCGGCACTGCTCCCGTCGAAGTACACGACTTTGAGGGGTCGAGTCGTCATGAGGGTGAGATGCCAGCATGTTTTACTGCGATTAACACCTCTGCAGAAATGGTACGAGTGCTCGGGATCTGTAGCAACCCATTCTGGACCGAGTGGCAACTGTTCGTCACCTCTGCCGTGGTAGAGAAGTGTTCCTTTCTGAATGACACCTGGTACGATGTTGTGACCTGACAGCGAATGAGGAACATTTAGGTTGGAGACCTAATAGGGCACGATAATCGCTGACTCGCTCACCGTTGCGCATACGCGTATTCGGCCATTCTTGAAGAAGTGAGTAAACTGTTTCGAAGACGAGGTGATCCGTAGCGTTGGGATCCGGAAGCTTATCAAGTCTCCATAGTTCCTTGTCTCCAGGCGTGGCTGCTACAAATTGACTGGTGAATGGTATCTGATTCAAGTTAGCAAGCGTAGGGACCAGCGCTGCGGCTACCAGCACAAACTTCAAGGCTGACCGTAGCATGACAGTGTTTAGGCCTCAAGTTCTGGCACAATATATACGTACATAATCGGAGGGTGCTACCGAGTTATGAGCCGGTTGCCTCGCTGAGCGGTTTACCGGACACGGCCGGGGAGGAACCTGTCGGAGCCCAAGAGAGGCCTCGGCGGCGGTCACCGCGACCTCCGGTGATTGCAATAGTGGTTCGGGACTTCTACTCGTGGTCATCAAGCTCAGAGCAACTCAGACGGCGAAGGTTGTAAATCCAGGAGGCATATTGTATACTGAATATGTTCAACGGACGGGACCAGGTATGTCGGACGCTACGAACTTGAAAGGGTTAGCAATATGATCGAACTGCTAGCGATCGATTAATACAAATACGGTCTGTCATTGAAATATTGACATCGACATTGGGTCAACAATAAAATCGCAGTATGACTCACGGAGGAAGTCAAAATAAGATGAATATCGAGCCCTTATTCTCTACTCACAAAGGATATTTAACTTTGCTGTACTTCCATGTGGCCTAAATTTCTTATGCACAATATGAGCGTTAGGCGGAAGTTACTCCGATTGAAATTTAGGACCACAGAATGCTTTCGGCAAGATCGGCAATCCTGTCTGAGCTCGAACGTTACAAAACCCGCCAGTCGGCGCAGCGAGTCAGTGGCAGGTGCACTGATTTGTATAGCACATATCTTTCAACATTTCAACCCGGAGTTCAGCCAAGCTTCACTCCCGGAAAGGGTTCACGGTACTTCGGTACCAACTAACTACCGATGGCATCTCCACCGTCTGCAGCTCGTGCAGATCAGCCGCATCTCGTTTCCCTCGTACTCCAATCCAAGAAGGCACTTCAGCACGGTGAACAGCTCTGTTCCAAAACCCATGCACTCACCGACGCGTCTGCGCAATGTGCCGTGGACGTGCTTGCGCTCGACGCCAAGGTGAAATGGATCAGCGAAGCAGTCATCGAGCAGCTCAAGGTGCGCGGTATCCCTCTTGAATGCATTTCACTGCTTACCCCGTTGTTGGTCTCCCGCGTAGCTGGCTGCAAGCGTAGCAAAGAGCATCGAGTCCAAACGTGCACAGCTGGAGAAACAGATACGCGTATGTCTTTCTCACCTACCGTTCCGACGACGTCTCACTTTACGTGCTGTATTCATTGCTGTACGGCAGGAATGGGACACTGTCCGGTCGGAACGTACGTCGGCCCTCGATACCATCCTGGAGTCTCTCGGCGGTCAACTCGTCCCTCCCGGGTTCCACCTAGCCTCGACCGATTCGTCCCTCTTCGGGAGTCAACACTCGGTCGACAAAGTCAAGGGTATCATCGACCCCACTGTCAGTCCTTCTGCTACTGTGAGAGAGAATGTATTCGAGAAGAAGTTCACGAAGAAACACGTCGATCGGTCGACATGGAAGACGTTGAGGGACTTTGTGGACGAAAGTGCGATCGAACAGGTGTTGGAAGCTGTGGAAAGTGATCGAACGAGGCTTGACGTACGTGCCCGGTCTGATGCGTCGTCGTCGTAGACGAGCTGACATGTTTGTATGCGTACAGGATGTCATGTCGACGACGTACGACTACCCAGAGACGCTCTCGGCGACCGTGTCTTCTATACGCGACTCCTTACCAGTCGCGGATACACCACCTCCGATCGAGTCTCTACTGACTTCCCAGGAGAGCACGAAAACGGGGATGGCGAGGCATCTCGAGAGTCTGGCATCACATTACGAGCAAATGGCGGACGCATTGCATGAGAGTGAGGGTGGGATATCTTATTCTGAGGAAGAGATGCAAGGTAGGTAATAGCGGGTTCGCGTGTTGCAGCCCGCTGCCATACTGACCCGGACTTCTCAGCTATGCATAGAGATACGGAAGAGCTTCCTGCAATCATGGCAGAGCTCGAGGCAGACGTTCAGTCCATTCAGGAGACTCAGTGAGTAGTGCAACCAACTGGGTTGACGCATCGCTTACACCTCGCAATGTAGTGAGGAATTGATACTTGCAAAGACTACTGCAAACGAACAACTAGAAACGGGTCGTAGCACCCTAGATGACCTAGATGAACTTGGAGATATCATGTCTGAGATGCTTCAGAAGCAACAGGATGTCGAAGTACGTCCTTCTCCTGTCTCGTCACTGAGTTCACGATTCCATCATGACTTTCTGCTTCGGACAGATCCACTGCGAAGAACTCTTAGATGACCTGAACCAGCGATTGCTGGTCGTAGGGGACCTGCATCACAGATTCGTCCAGTACCAATCCTCGTTCAAGAAACTGCTCGTCGAGATCGCCCGCAGGCGACAATATCGAGAAGAAACAGAGGGGATTATCGAGGATATGATGAATCGACTGGAAATAAGGTCCTCTAGTGAGTGGAAACAGCTACTGTCGAGGTATTGCTCTTTCTAATCTTGGGCTGTGTGCCGTCGTGTCCGCAACGTTATAGAGGAGCGCCAGGCACGCGAAGACTTCAATGCTGAGCACGGAGGGCATATCCCAGCGGATATATGTCTCTGTATTGAGAACCCGCCGACGAGATGGGAGATTGTTCCCTGGGCGAGTGATATCCGGGAAGTACTTCCAGAGATCGATGCAGATCTGCTGACGCAGGTGAGTCGACCCTCCATTACCGTCCTTTTGCCTGCTTTGTTGGCAGAGGGTGAGCATGGGCGGCTCACTAGAGCATGTGGCTGACTTGATTTCCTCCCTACTTAGGCGAAGGAGAGCTGAGGGGGGATGTGACAGTGGTCGCATCTATTAGCGGTATCGTGTAGATACCGACACACTCGGGTACAAGAACGCTCAAGGCTACAATGCGAAATTTATTCGATGGCGACCTGCAATTACGCATGGTGCGACATTGACTTGAATGATCTAAAGTACGCTTCTGTAATTTAACCATAAGTGAATGTACCCGCTATCAAGATACCCAAGAATATTATCGATATACGACATGCGAATCCTATAAGGTCTTTAATGTATGCTTATTCTCAGAGTAAGCATATCAGTCGCTGCTGCGTACGTCATGCCTTCCGACGCAGCTCTGCACACCACCAGATGGGGCGAGAAGTCTTGATCGTCACGAAAGGTTCTGTAGGGACCAAGTGATTGGAAGTAGACACTAGGCCGTCAAATGACGATTCTGCTCCATCTTCCAACAATGTGATTAGCAGATCAATCTGGGGTAGATGGCTTTGATTTACCCAGGTTCCATCGGAGGCCAGATGTAGACAACACGGTAGAGTCTACTCCGACAGGTAGAAGGCCACAGGTGGGGCCCAAAACGTCGTGATCGATGGCTATTCGATGCTCTCCCTGGGACTATCAGAGCCATGAATCCTATGATACCGTCAACACTCACCGCGTCGAGCACCCAAGAGACGTTATCGTCGGTAATAACGTAGACTCTCTTCCTTGTCCGTCGGAGCTTGTAGACGTATGAGAGAACATGGACAGTCTGGTCAAGTCGACCAGAAAGTCCTCCAAGAATGAGGATGTCATGCTGAATCTAGATGATTAGAGTCATGAATGCGGCTGATCAGCGGACGAGCCTTACGTCGAGCCCTTCTCTGCACTCGCGCTCTTCAAGGGATTCAATGCACTTCATGAGATCGGTGGTGTCTTGATCCAAGTCCTGTTGGATGGATACGCCCTTGGAACGCATCAGATCGTCCGTCCAGCTACAAGGTATCTGAAAACAGACCTGGGCGGAATAGTACTCTCGAACGTCCTCGCGGAGAGAATCCAAGTCCCCCTTTATCAGGTCAGGGACATATCTATGCATACACGAATTCAGGACCTCGGCAACAACAATACGTGTCCCATCTCACCGACGCCGCAGTTGTTCACCTTCCTGACCCAGGAGATCATACAAACGGTTCGCGCCACCATCGGCGCAGCACCGCCACGAGCTAGCGGTCCAGAGCGTCTCGAGCGAATGCAACGACAAGGGTTGGTTAAGGATGATCAACGCCCGTCGGGCGCCATCGTCGTGTGTCGTCTGTGGGTTGAGAAACGGCGTCTCCCATTCCACGCATTTAGAGGTCGCTGCGCCCATGAAGCTACGACGACCTGCGGATCTCTATGAGGGTCAAGAGGAAAAAATGAGCGAGGTCGTAGACGTTTCACGGCCATCCCGGACGTGGCCGCCGGGGCCCGCGCACTAAAACATGTGTGACTTGGCCAGTGCTAGTGAAGCAGCGCTCGAATTTCCTTCTATGTATAGTACCATCTTAGCCTCACGAGTTACGGACGCTGGGCCCGAGTGCAACAACGACAGTACACGAACCAAAACAATACATGGGACCGAGCCACGCCAGAGACAAATTAGCCCAGGACGACGCCAGAGCGTTGCTTCACGAAAAGGACGACCGAGTGCGTGGACTCCGTACGACTCCGTTTGACTCCACTCACGACACGTCGGATCTCGTTCATATCTTGCGTCTTGCCAGATAGTTGCCCTCGAAGCCCGCTTGGAAGCGTACAGTGCCCGTGCGTCGACCGCCCACACCCGTTTGATGAAAACGATCGACGTATTGGATGCTTTGCGTTCTCAACACGCATCGGAAATTTCCGCGGAGGAACATGCGAAACTGAAGCTGGTACATGAAGTGGATCGTTGGCGTGGCGTGGCGAGGAATTTGGAGGTGGAAAGGGATGAGCTGAAGGACGTCGTCGAGGATCTGATCGAGAAAGGTGTGTCTATAGCAGTTTCTTTCCCTGGTTGCTCGTCTCAAGTGACGTCGCTGTCTTGTTAGTTCAGGTATCGAACGAGTGGAATTCATGGCCCTGTAGCCGGATGTGTATCACGAAACATGCAGGTATGCTGCCCTTTCCCGCTTCCTCAGCTTATCCAACGCCGTCTAGTCAGTCAATCTCAACGTCGCATCCTCAGAACAAATTGCTCCCAGCGCGATTGACGCTGGACTCGCGAGCGACGCCAATCACGACGAATTACTGGCATATGCTACATCCATCATCGCCAGACTGCGCACGGAACTCGACTTCGAACGACAAAGTCACGGTAGGAGTATCGAAGAGGCAAACCTCCGCATCGAGGAACTCGAAGCCAAGGTTGCGGTGCGCGAGGCTGAATTGGAAAAGTGCATCACTTCTCCTGGAGGAGATGAGTGTCGGATGCAAGAAAATCAGAATGTTATCTATGCTTTCGAGAAGCGAAAACTCAACAGTAGGATTCTTGAGCCACAACCGCTCTCAGATGAGGAGTGCCTCCGTTTCCTGGAGAGTAACAACGCACGGAATAGATCCCTCGAGATCGAGATTCGTCAAATTGCACAAAGGGTACGCATGTCCCCGTTGTGGTGTAAGAATACTTTGCTCATACTATTGTGCGCAGCTGGAACAAGTTAGGATGGAAGCCTCGACTTCGGGGGTGCCTCCACCTCAGTTGCCATCTTCACAAAATACCCCCAGTCCTCGAACGAGAAGTGCCTCCCTCGATCCAAGTGTTCTGTCGCGACCGCTCGATATCGGAAAGGCTGCGTCGTCGCCAGCAACTGCCTCGCCTTCTACGATGTTTTCGATAGCTCAACTCGATAATCAGATACGGACCATGACTACTCAAATGGACGCCCTTGTATCAGAGCGGACGACACTGATCGAAGCAGCTGCGAGGCAACGAAGAGTGTGTTCATTGCTCTTCATTTGTCGCATAAGTGTCCTGACACCCGTCAGATTACGGATGGAATCAACATTGACACCTTCCAAGACGTCCTGCGAGTCGAAGGGGAATGTGTCCGGTGAGAGGTGCACCTCATGATCGGACTATTACTGATTGCGGGTATAAAGACTTCAATCCGAGGTTGACGACCTTCGAGAACAGCTTCAGCAGGCTCGTATATTTGCGCGCGGTCGAGAGAAGGCCCTTCTGCGGGAGATCGCGCAGCTCCGAGCCCGAGCGCCTTCGTCCAAGTCGCCCGCTCTGGGTCCTGCTCCCGTAAGTTGCACTCCACATGCTCTAGTTGGCGGGTCTGTAACTATGAGTCCATGTATTCGCACAGGATTGGCAGCATATCTTCGGCACGCAGCCGTTAGAAGAGGACATCGCCGCCGAAGAGAGCATGGAACTCGCATCGCCCCTCATGCCTACTATCATCTCAGACCCGTTGACCGGCCACCCATTTCAGGACGTGCAGGTAGAAGCAGATCTCGCTGCGCTTCCGTTTTCCCCCAGACACGTGTCCTCTCCTGCGCCCATGACTTCACAGACACCCTCCTGCACTAGCCGTCGGAGCTCTGGTTTGCAAGATATTGAAAGGGTACAAGCGGCACTGGATGTTGCACGGACGCACCTGGCACAGAAAGAAGAGGCACTGGAACAGCTGCATGCAGAGATGAAACGACTTCAGCTAGAGACACAGGCGAACCCTCGGCACGACGCAGATGGGGATGGAGGCTAGCGTGTCATACTTTGGGATTGAACCTCTGCGCTGAAGGTCCAGTCTAAAGCTCATGATATTGCCTTGACTTAAGCATATCCATTCATATCCTCACCTCGTTGGCTATTCGATGCTTCCTTCGTGATTCTCGCGCAATTACTGTTTGCCTGTACTTGTGTTGTATAATGTCCTCTGGGGGCGCTTGAATCCTGTCCAATTATATACGCAAGTTTTGTGCTTTTGGTACACTCGTAAAATACATTCGTAGAACGTTCCGCGATGTCACACATCTCTCCAATCCGCAGACACCCATCGCAATATTAAGGAATTACTCTTATCATCACTTCCAACCCTATTTCCAGCCATTCGTTTCAACAAGCCATGTTTGTCTCAGTATCTGTGTTCTTTCTAAACGACGCACTCGCGCAACGCCAAGTGATCGTTCAATGTTTCCTGATTCATAAACAGCACGCCGCAATCATCGCAAACCTTGGTGCATCCAAGGTGTTTCTCCTTTATATGGCCTATGATGCCCTCGACCCAAATCCGCGCCTCGCAGCCGATCCAGCAACAGTGCGTAATCGTCCGACCAAGAATATGGGCTTCGCGAAAATGCTCTAGAAAGGAGGCCCACCCAGAAACCACGTTGCTGCAAATGACTTCTCCAGCTTTCCAACGACATTCATAGGACTGGTCGCTCAGGTTGTTCGGGATCTTGACCTCGATTAGCCGACTGCACGCAAGCGTACAAGTGCACCTACCTGCAGGTCGCGCACATAGTTGTAGATGACTTGTGGCAGGGTTTGACAATCTTGCTTCTCTCCACAGGAAGATAAATCCTGATTCCGTACACCCATTAAAACTCGAGGGGGAATAGGTGGTACGAGCAAGTTAAACTGCCGTAGCTTGGCTTTGCAGGTCATCTCTAATTGAGCCATAGACTCTGTGGATATAATCTTGTTCAGCAGGGCGAGCGACGGAAGCATCCGTCTTGAACGGCACTCCGCATAGACTGCATAAAATTGCTGCCAGACATCCGGATCATCTATATCTGATGAGTGCATACACCACACCACCTGGATGATCGGCGCGGGTAAGTCACGGTTTGGTTTGTTTGAATTTGTTTGACTCGGTGATATGTGCTGAATCCACCTGCTGATAGTGGACCTGATCTCCTCAGCATCTGACGTTTTGTCGAAGCTTGGTGTGTCCCATATTTGGAGCAGGACATCCTGCAGAAACGCTGCATAACTGATGGGTTTCGGAACAGGCCCACCAGGACTGTTATCCGTTTGAATAGCGCCGGGAAGGCCATCAGGAACGCAAGTAATCATATCGATGAGGGTGCATTTTTCTGCGTGAGTTCTGCCAACAACGAGTATTTCCACGGGAAAACGTTGCTTAGAAGGGGGATTATGAGGCCATGGTGAAAATGAAAACTTTGACCTCACCTTGCACAGTGCAAGTTTGAGGAATACTGAACAGAGGCCACAATCGGGCATCCAGCAACTAGAACCATACATACAGTTCCCGAACATACGCTTGAACTCTAGATCACCATTGGCTGCAATGGATCTCAAGTCATGTTCCTGTGAGACAAGTTCCTGAAGTTTTCCGGAAGTCAGATCACGTCCTGGCCTTGACCGGAGAAAGTACTGGATAATCCGTGAGCTTGCTGGTGCTATTCTCTCCGGTATCACCTTCCACCTGATAAAAACCCTGGCAGGTATTGTCACAGTCGCACTTAGTGAACGTAAGAACCCTAGTACCAGAAGTTGACATTCTGAGACCGCACGCCAGGTAATTTGAAGCCTTGGTAGTAAAGACTCTGGAAGGGAAAGATCACAGCCTACTTGAATAAATCTTTGTAGAACGGCGATAATGGTTTGTTCTCCGTAATTTAATATTTTGTTTAAGTTAGACGTAGACAGAAGCGTTGTTTGGTGATGACCTTGGACAGCCCATTCCACAAAATCGTCACATTGCAGGATCTGGACGATCATGTCCGAGTGATACCTTCCCCATTTCTTCACACCAAAGAGAGTGGAAAACAGTCGGAAGGGGACGGGTGCTCTCCAGTGCTTCAGAAACAATTCAAACAGTGACGAGTGTCGACCATAAAAGGCGACTTCAAGTGGTAGCAATTGGCGAGGGGAACGGACATCCCAGCCGGTACGATGAACGTTGATTCCCAATGATAATAAGGTTCTAGCGTGATCGATCTTTCCCAAGTGTGTCGCATATACAAGTGGACTAGTCCGATCAAAGGCTTTGAAGGGCGCACGACAGAGGAATGTGTGCAGGGATGGTACAGAGAGTGCAGAGATGAGGATGTAGACAAGGAAATCGTGTTCCGGGGTAAGCCATTTGAGGGATGAGATGTGTGAGCTGACCAGTTTGGAGATTTGAGCCCACTCAGCAGGATGTTCTTCTATGTCCAACCGAAGTACGACCACGTCATCCAAAATTGGGGAGATCATTGATTCAAGGTGTTTGAGATGGTAAAACCCGCGAACAAATACATAGTTGAAAAATGGAAATGGATCGGGTGAGATGTCGACGATGCGCTTTTGTTGATTAGTGCCGTCTATGTTGGTAGCATCAGGAAGTTGGGGATGGCGAATCAATGCGGAAATGTAACCCATGCAGAGTCGTAGGACCTCTGCATGAGCTAGTTGCAGATCAATGCGATGCCCGGGCAATTTCACTTGAATAAGTGATCCAACAATGTATTCCTGCAAAGCAAGTTCTTCAGTGCACAGAGACAACCGTATCACAAACTAGGATACTACCTTGACTGTAAAATGAGATAGGTTGATAATATCACTCTCCTCATTGTACACTACAAGGCTTCCAAGCATATCCAACAAAGCTGGTCCGTGTACTGGAGCCAGTCCGCGATCGAGCCTTCGTGACTTGGGATCAATTGAAAGTGCATCAATAACCTCGACTAAACGCAAGGATCGTAATGCAGCCACGAGCCAGATCAAAGCCCGCATTACAACCTTTCCTTCTGGTGACAGTGGGTCCATCCCGCAGAGAATTCTTTCGTAAGTTTCTTCCAGGCCATCTGGGAGATCTCCGAGGGCGTTTCGGATGTCTCTCGCAGTAGGGCATTTCTTCAAGGTGTCAATTTGACACTGTACCCATCGGAACCTGCAAATTGTAGCCACGAGTGAGAAGAATCATACACGGAAAATGCCAACGGATTCTCACATTCCATCGGCTCTACGTTGCAATCCTTCACAGATTTCTGTCTTCAACTTCTCCTCGAGGATCCTCAGCCGCCGGTCACCCTCGACTTCCTTCGTAACATGTAACTTGATGTCTGCGGATACTTCCTTTGCCATTCCCTCCGTAGATACGAACGGTAAACCACGAAAATTGTCCTTAACGATCTGAAGTGGGCGACTGGTTACAAATAGTCGCATTCCCCCGTCTTGAGTCAACTTGCAAAGAGCACGCAGGAGGTTCTCGAGATCCTGACACTCATCCAGGGCATCGATAACCACAAAGGGCTGTCGGCAAAATTGTCCTGCGGTACGAGACACAAAAGGAGAGATACGGTCGGCATGTTTAAGGATTGTCGTGTCTTCGGTTTTCTCCTTGACCAAGTCGTCAACCAGTTGGATCAGATCTTGGCCGGTACCGTCGCGAAGCTGGCGCAATAGCTGGGAGAGAATAGAACGCATGACGACCGCTGCACTTGTGGTCTGCTCACTTCTGAAGTCACAGTAGAAAAACGCCATGTGTTCTTCATCTTGCAGCACTTGCTTGATCGTTTCAATTACAGAGGTGCTGAAGAAGGGTCAATTCTCGAACTTCCAGGAAATGAGTGACGCACGCTAATACTGTTTTCCCGGCACCAGCTAGAATCACTCGACATTAAAAAAGAAAAGAAAACGAAAGTGTTTTATGGGTGCCGTACGTTTTCCTTGCAGCCACAGGAACGAATCTCCGCTGTTCTTCCACTTGTTATACTGGTTAGTCTCAAGCAACCATTTGCATGTGCCGGGTTGACGCGTTTTAAGGACATCTTCATATTTTTCGTCAAGTGCTAGTCCATCGAGCCATTGGAGGAGCGAGTCGATCTTCTTTGCTAGAAATCGAAACAATAACGTCATGGCCAAAAAAATCGCTGTAGGCTCCAGGGCAGACGCACCACAGCTTTTTTTCTGCTCTTCAACGATATCCTTGCAAACTATGTCTTTACTAATTCCCTCCACTTTGATGGGTGGAACCAAGGAGCCTTGTAATTCCTTTCCCCTGCGAGGAAGGTTGGAAGTAGAAAAGCGAGTCCGCATGTATGGCAGTGTACTGACCTGGTGCCTGATTGCGCACAATGCAGTTGTTCGATCTTTGAGTCTGTGTGGGGCGACATTTCCGATGGTGCATGAACTGTTTTCGGGGGGTTCCTTATTGATGATATGACGAAGGTCCTCAGAATCAAGTCGTCAGAATAAGTACGTACTACGTACCACGCTTCTGGCGCGAGCAAAAAATGGAAGATGTCCTTCCGCTCATCGAACAGCTTAATCGCCTCACTAACCTTTGCTTCGGCGGACACGCTGGCAGAGTGTATCGCGCGGCCGACTCTTCCCAACCATGTTCCTCCAACTGGATCTGCGGGGATCAATTTCCCCATATCATTCAACGTCCACAAGCACATATCCGGTTCCTTGCTGGAGAGCCAACCTTCAAGCCCGGGGTCGAATGAGGCGTTGTGCTCTAAGGACCTGGCAAGGATGGCTCCGGAAGCAGCGATGATCTTGTCCAGTCGCGTGCGAACGCTGAGAGCCTGCAAGCCTAGGGAATTTGGCCGAGCGATCGCGGTCTGAAGTCTCTTGGAAGCATGAGCGATGCCGATCAGGGTTTCATGAACCTTCTCTCGTTGAACAGTCTTGACTTGAATGTTTCCTGCCATGGTAAATGGCGGACAGTGAACTCAGTTGATCAGTCAGTTGCTTGCACGACTCAACTCCGAGCCAATCGGAGCCATTGATTCCTATGGAAAGCCGGACGTTTATGCTCCGCTGAGTACGAATTTTTGTGTACGAAAGTTAACTAATCAAATTTCCATTTTAGGAATTGATGAATGACGAATGGCGAATGACGAACAGCGAATGACAAATGACAATATACGAATAGTGATCAATAAATGTCATAGGAGCACTCAAAGGGGACAAGAGAATAGAAGGGGAAGAAGGCAGAGCCCATCCTGCTAGAGTGTTGCAAGGAAGCAGTGCTGTCCTGGATGCTTATGTAATCGACTTAAAGCGTACATTGCAGTTATTATAATTTATTTAGCAAGACAATCTTGCTTGCTTACATAATTACCTGAAAGCGGCAACAAAAGCAGCCACTACTCCCATAACATATCAATCTAATGCTTTCATACCTTTCCCCTCTATTCTAGCCACATTTATTGGTCAAATCAGAAAATGTGGTAGTAATAAAATACTATGTATTGTATGTTATATCATTCCTACTACTTAGATAATGTGTTTTGGCATCTTAAATTTTTTGGTCTAACCAACAGTAGAATAAATAAAAAAAGCAAAACATATTCACATTTTTGACATACTAGACAATTGTCCTTGGGAACCCTATAATAAATTACCATTCATATATTTATACATTTCATATGGTAGGGGCAGATAAAATGACATGTGGCATATATTAGTAGAGTATAATACATCCTCACATCTATTTGTTAGTACATTCATGGGTCCCTCTACAAAGAATTGAAGCCAAATAACAATCCAAAAGCACACTCCAAAAATCATGTGCACAAGTCTGAACAAGTAATACAAGTAGATAAGCACCAAAAAAATCTAGCAAATAAGTAAAGTGAGAAAATTAAGCAAACCAGAGAGCACAAGAGTAGTATGATTAAAAAATACAACCAGTGCCAGTGGGATATGTGCATGATAAGTAAGTTACTATAGAACACAAGGGAAATGGTAGAATAAGTAAGCTAACTAGATATGGGCCCTAGTAGAATTTAGATCATAGCTAAGATATGACTCTGTTAGATAAAATATGAGGCTTAGTTTATTGAATCTGTCCTATACTTTAAAATGACCATATTAAAGCTACAATAGTATATTGAAGTCTCCTAAGTTTCCTATAAATATGGTTCCCAAGGATAGTGTCAGTATGTCAAAAATGTGAATTATTAACAGTGAATATATTCTTTTTTATTCTGACTCTGTTATTGGTCTCAACCTTCTAAGATACTAAAACACATTATATGAGCAGTGGAAGTGGTTGCATATGTAATACATTAGTATTTTACTACTGCTATATGTATTATTTTACCAAGGGATGTCACTGGAATTGCATGTCTGAATATGCTATGGGAGTAGTGGTGCCATTATGTAATTATATAAGCAGGCAGCTTGCAAATATTATTTTAAATATCTTGCAGTGTACGGTTTAAGGTAGATTACATAATCATCCAAAATAGCGGTACTCTCCTGCAAAATGACCCAACAATACCCTGCTTTCTGCAAGATTCTACCAGGATTGGCTGGATTGTCGTCTGCCATTCATTTTTCATTTTCCGTTGTTCATTGTTCGTCATTCGTCATTCGTCATTTGTTATTCACCACTTCCTGAAGTGGCAGTTTGATTGATTAACTTTCGTACAAAAATATTCGTACTCCGCAGAGCATAAACATCCGGCTTTCCATAGATTCCCAACACGGCAGGTCTCCAAAAATTCCCACCTCCAGTGCAACCTAGACTCGTGACCAGTCGTCTACCATCGTCTCTTGTCCTTTGCTCCTGCCTCTTTGGCAACTGGCTTGCTCCTCCTCGTGCCTCGCCCGCCCGTCATACCAGTTCACTCGTGCTCTCAACTAATTCCCACGCGGCTCTCCAATTTGAAAAACGTCTTGACCCTTAGTACGAACACCTGAAGAGCACAATCACGGCGAAGGTTCGTCTAACAGTTGATTCATTGCCCTGTAGCCAGATGTGTATTGCGAAACATGCAAGTATGTCGCCCTTTCCTGCTCCCTCAGCTTATGCAACGCCATCTAGTTAGCCAACTTGAATCTCAATGCCCTATACTCAGAACAGGTTGCCCCTGACACTGGTCTCACGATCGACGCCAATCACAATGAATTGCTGGCATATGCCAGTGCTATCTCCATCATCGGGCAGACTACGCACGGAACTCGACTTTGAACAACAAAGCCACAGTAGAAGTATCGAAGAAGCAAATCCCCGCGTCGAGGAACTCAAAGCCAAGGTTGCGGTGCGAGGGGCTGAGCTGGAAAAGCACATCACCTCTCCTGGAGGAGACGAGTATCGGCTACAAGAAAACCCGAATGTTATCCATGCTCTCGAGAAGCGAAAAGTCAATAGTAGGATTCTTGAGTCACAACCGCTCTCTCAGATGAGGAGTACTTCCGTTTCCTGGAGAGCAGCAATGCACGGAATAGGCCCCTCGAGGTCGAGGTTCGTCAAATTGCGCGAAAGGTACGTATGTCTCCATTGTGATGTAAGAGTGCTCTACTCATACTATTATGCACAGTTGGAACAAGTGAGGACGGCAACCTCAGCTTCGGGAGTCCTTCCACCCCAGTTTCCATCTTCACAGAACACCCCCAGTTCTTGAACGAGAAGTGCCTCCCTCGGTCTAAGCATTCTGTCGCGACCGCTCGATGCGGAAAACGCTACGTCAACGCCGGCAGCTGCATTGCCTTCTATGATGTTTTCGATAGCTTAGCTTGATAACCGGATACAGACCCATCATGATGACTATTCAAACGGGTGTCCTCGTATCGGAGTGAACGACACTGATCAAAGTAGCTACGAGGTCATGAAGAATGTGTTTATTGTTTTCTATTTGTTGAATAAGTGTCCTGACATCTTCCTGTGAGTCAAAGGGGAATGTGTCCGGTGAGAGGTGCATCTCATGGTTGGACTATTTCTGATTGCAGGCGTAAAGAATTCGGGCCGAAGTTGGCGGCCTTCTGGAACAACTCCAGTAGGCTTGTATATTTGCGCACGGCCCTTCTGCGGGAGATCACGCAGCTCCGAACCCAAGCATCTTCATTCAAGTCGCCCGTTCCTGCTCTCGTGAGTTACATTCCATGCGCCGTAGATGGCGAGTCTCTAACTATAAGTCCATGTATTCACACAGGACTGGCAGCATATCTTCAGTCCATAGCCGTTAGAAGAGGACATTGCCACTGAAGAGAGCATGGAACTCGTATCGCCCCTCATACCTACTATCATCTCAGACCCGTTGACCGGCTACCCATTTCAGGACGTGCAGATAGAAGCAGACCTCGTTGCGCTTCCGTTTTCCCCCAGACACATGTCCTCTCCTGCGCCCGCGGTTTCACTGGCGCCTTCCTGCACTAGCCGTCGGAGCTCTAGCTTGCAAGACATTGAAAAGGTACAAGCGGCACTGGATGTTGCACGGACGCACCTGGCACAGAAAGAAGAGGCACTGGAACAGCTGCGTGCCGAGATGAAACGACTTCAGCTGGAGATGGAGGCGAAACCTCAGCACGACGCGGATAGGGATAGAGTCCAGGGATGGAGGCTAGCGTGTCATGTCTGAATGCATGGGATTGAATGTCTGCACCGAAGGTTCAGTCTGAAACCCCCGGTGTTACTTTCACTTGCGTATATCTACCCATCCCCTCGCCTCGTTACCTTGGCTATTCGATGTTTACTCGGTGATTCTCGCGTAATTGTTGTTTGCCTGTAGTACATCTACATGTCACTACGAGACGAACCATATCGTTTTTATCTAGCTCCAGTGCCATCCTGAGGGGACATGAAGGGGCCAGGAATGTTCTTTGATAGCAATTTCCCACAGTGCCAACCCGTTTGAATATGTGACTGTTGGAGACCATATCATAATTGAAGCGGCATTGGAAACCTTGGAGACGGGTTCTTGCTTGGGGAAGCGCTCGTGCAGTGCCAAATGTGCGTACATCCTTTCGTGATTGAGCAATGTGGAGCAATAGGGGCAAGGTGTCCTCCATCCAAGGTGTACTTCCTTTATATGCCCCACGATGTCCCTATTCTCGATCCGCATACCACAGCTGGTCCAATGACACATCCGAGTCTTTGTGCTCAGACTGTGGGCTTTGTACAGATGTTCCAGAAAGTAAGCCCACCCCGAGATCGTGTAACCACAAATGGCCTTTTCGGATACCCAATGACATGTATAGGGCTCATCATGGTTTTGGACCTTAGCCTGAGTCAGTTTGAGAGCCAACGTGATGTTCAGTGAAAATTTCGCCTACCTGCAGGTCACACACATAACGGTAAAGGACATCCTTCAGAGTTTGACAATCTTCCTTGTAGTTCTCTGGAGAACGCAACTCCTGGTGGTCCCGCACAGTCACCAAGAATTGGACAGGAGTAGCTGCACTAGGTAAGTCCAACTTTTGCAACTTGGCTTCACAAGCCCTTTGTGACTGGTTGCCAATGGGAGACTCTGTGGTAATCTGGTTCAAGACGAGTAGCAGAATAATTCCTCTTGAATGGCATTCCGCATAGGCCGCACGAAACTGTTCCCATGCGACCGGATCATCTATATCGGATGCGTGCAAACACCACACAACCTGAACGATAGGTGAAGTCGGGTTTGGTTCATTTTGACTCTGTCGGACTTGGTTCGAGGTAAGATACTGGATCCAGTTATTCACACTGGACTTGATGTATTCGGTTCCGGACGCTTTATCGAAGCCTGGTGTGTCCCATATTTGGAACGGTAAGTGCTGTAGACATGCTGCATAACTGACGGGCTCCCCGGTCCGAATGAGGGTGGACTCGCTCTGGCTACTGTCCGTTCGAACAGCATCGTGGAGACCATCAGGAACACAAGTGATCATGTCGATAAGGGTGCTTTTTCCAGCACCAGCACCACCGACAATGAGTATATCAATAGGAAAGCGTCGCTATGGAGGCGAATGAAACTTTGTTAAACCATATCAGGTTTGATCTCACCGTGCATAACATAAGCTCAAGAAATATTGAACAGAGGCCGCAATCGGGCATCCAGCAACTAGAACCATATTCGCACCTCCCAAACATACGCTTGAACTTTAAACCGCCATTGGTTGCGATGGTTTCCAAGTCATATCCCCGAGAGAGAAGCTGCTTGACCGACGTGTTCTTTCTCGTACCGAGTTCTAACCTCTCCCGTCTGGAAAAGACCCTGAAAGGTATTGGCGCATTTTGGGAGCACAAGAATTCCAGTACCTTCAAATGTTGTTGTGATACGGCATGCCAAGCAAGTTGAAGCGTCGATGGTAAGGAGTCGGGAAGGGAAAGATCACAACCAACCTGAAGGAATCTGCGTAGAATGACAGCGATATCTTCATCTCGGAGTACCAGTAAATTTGCTAGGTTGAACAAGGATAGAAGCGTGTCTTGGTGACCTCCCTGAGCAACCCATTCCGCAAAGTCGTCGCATTGTATGATCTTGATAATCATGTCCTGGTCATAATCCCTCCAATTCTTCGCACCAAAGAGTGTAGAAAACAGCCGAAAAGGAACAGGGGCTTCCCAGTGCTCCGAGAATAGATTGAACAGCGAATTTCGGTGACCATAGAAAGCAACTTCAAGCGGTAGCAGCTCGCAATTTGGAGGATGCGTAAGATCCACTGGTAGGCCAGCACGATGAACATCGATTCCCCACGATAACAGGGTCCTAGCTTGCTTGATCTTTCCCAAATGCGTTGCATACACAAGTGGGCTAGTTCGATCTAAAGCTTTGAAGGACGAACGACAGAGGAATGTGTGAAGGGATGGCACGGGGAGTAAAGCGATGACAATATAAATGACGAAGTCATGTTCCGGGGAAAGCCATTCTAAAGGAGAAAAGTGTTCGTGGAGCAGCATGCAGAGTCGAGCCCACCCAGCTGAATGCTGTTGTATGTCCAATCGAAGAGTGATCAGTTTATCTAAAATAGCAGTTGTCACTAATTCAAGTTGTTTGAGGTGGAAGAAACCATGGCAGAACACATAATTGAGGAGTGGAAAAACCTTGCAGTGCGGTCCGTCGCAGTAGTCCATGTCGGATTCAGAGTCTGAGTGAGACAGGGAGACCAACTCAGGCATAGAATCTAGCTCCCACTGGGATCTCGACTCAGCCATCGAATGCAACCCCCACTGGGATTCAGAGAGGCGGATCAATGCAGTAATGTAACCCGTGCAAAGTTCTAACACTTCCGCATGAGCTGCTTGTAGATTAATGCGGTGTCCGGGTAGTTTTGCTTCAATGAGTGATCCAACGAGGTATTCCTGCAAGGCAGATCTTCAGCAGGCAAAAGGGGAGCAAACAAGGTAGTTTTCACTTTGACCGTGAAGTGGGATAGATCAACAGCATCAGTCTCTTCGTTGTACACGACAAGACTTCCCAACACATCCAACAAAGCAGGTCCATGCACGGGAGCAAACCCGCGATCAAATTCCCGTGCCTTGAGGTCAACAGAGAGTGCCTCGGCGATCTCAACTAAGCGCAAAGATCGTAAAGCAACCATAAGCCAGGCCAACGCACGCTTGGCGAGTCTTCCTTCCGATGACAGTAGATCCATTTCACAGAGAATTCTTTCATATGTTTCTTCTAGGCCGTTTGGAAGTCCCTCGAGGGCCTTTCGGATGTCTCTCGCAGTTGAGCACTTCCTCAGGGTGTCGATTTGACAATGTATCCACCGGAACCTGGAAGTTACGGCGAGGACTTGAGAAGTGATCATACACAGAAAATGGATTCTCACATCCCATCAGCTCCACGTCGCAACGCAACACAGACTTCCATCTTCAACTTTTCCTCGAGAATCCCTAACCGCCGGTCTCCCTCGATCTCTTTCGTAACATGTAATTCGATATCAGCAGATACTTCCTTTGCCATTCGGTCCATTGAGATGGATGACCAGCCATGTAAATAATCCTTAATTGTCTGAAGCGGGCGACTGGTTACGAACAATCGCATCCCGCCACGTTCGGCCAATACACGGAGAGCACGGAGGAGGCTCTCGAGATCTTGGCATTCGTCTAGGGCCTCGATGACCATGAAGGGCTGTCGGTCAAATTTCCTTGCGGTACGAGACACGAAAGGAGCAATGCGGTTGGCATATTCGAGGATTGCCGTGTCTTCGCTTTTCTCCTTCACTAAATCATCGATCAGTCGAATTAGATCCCGACCAGTACCACCACGAAGCTTCTGAAGCAGCTGGGAAAGAATGGAACGCATAACACCCGCTGCACTCGTGGTCTGTTCATTTCTGAAGTCACAGTAAAAGAACACAATGTGTTCGCCATCTTGTAACGTTCGCTTGATTGTCTCGATGACCGAGGTGCTAAGAATTGACTCCCAAATTTTGGACCGCTGCACTGACATAATATGTGGACGCACGCTAATACTGTTTTCCCGGCGCCAGCTAGAATCATTCAACATCAAACAGGGACCAAAAACTCGAATATCATGATATTCATACGTTTGCCTTGCAACCACAGAAATGAGTCTTTACTATTCACCCATTCGCTGTATTGACCGGTCTCAGGCAGCCATTTACATGTGCCAGGTTGACGCAACTCAAGAACATTTCCATATTTTTTATTGCAACCGAGACCGTTGAGCCATTGAAGGAGCGAGTCGAGTTGAGTGTCTACTAACGAAAATAACAATAGATAATCACGTGATGCCAGGGGGTGGTCGAGTACTGGAAATACGCACCATCAACGCTCTGTTGCTCTTCGCCAGAGTTTCTCGCGCCTCCCCCCTCTCTAGTATGGGAAATGCTAGGGAACCATTAGAAATGAATTGGTAAACGTGTTATACATAATGCTGACGGGTTGGTTTGTGAGCATGAGGGATGAGGTTCATCAACCTTCTCAACTTTAACGGCACCCTGAGCTGTTTCTGGATGCGCTCGCATGGGAGTCTCACAACTCCTGAGCAATGATTGATGAAGTGATCAGGTGCTACATCGGAATTAAGATTTTGGAGTGCCTACCAAGTCTCAGGCGTGAGCAAAAAATGAAAAATGTCCTCCCGCTTGTCGAAGAGTTTGATTGCCTCGTGAATCTTCGCCTCGGAAGACACAAAATTGGCTGCGTGGTCCACGACTCTTCCAAGCCATGTTCTTCCAGCGGGATCGGCAGGGATTAACGCCTTCATGTCCTCCAACGTCCACAGACACATATCTGGTTCGTTGCCACAGAGCCAATCAACGAGCCGAGAGTCGAGTGAGGCATCATTCTCCGGATTCAGAGATTTGGCAAGGATGTCCGCAGAAGCAATGATTATCTTGTCTAGTCGCGTCCGAACGCTGACGACCTGTAGAGTGTTACTTGACTGGCGAGCGATTGCGGTGTGAAGGCTCTTGGAAACATGAGCGATGTCGATAAGAGTCCTGTGAGCCTTCTCGCGTCGACCAATGTCTAACATACTAGCCATGGCAGTGAACTCGGACGTCTTGTGGGTTGCTTATGGGCCGGTCCGGTTGAGCTGCAGGTTGTAGAGAAAAGGTATCTTGAAAAAGCAGAGCTGTAATAGCCGGCCCGAGATAATCGGCGATTCAGCTGTTGTACCTGGAACGTCGCGCGTCAAGCTTTTACATAAGGTCGACGACACGACAAGCTACAGAGTGACACATGTCACAGTGAAAGTGACAACGTAACGTGTAGCGCTGCACGACAATACATGGGAACAGCAGCAGGAACAACATATACTAGGACATCACTTTTCAGCCCCAACGCCTCCTGTGTGGGACCTCGAAAGAAAGGCAAGACCTAGAAATAAGTGTAATTCTAGCAAATTATTATTTTCACAAGGCCTCTCCTGGGCGATCAATCTAGATGTTAGTGTCAACGGTGACATTGAGCGATCCTAGTTAGGTCCCACAAAAGACTCAACCAAGCTTCATATCAAAAACAGATCCAAAAAACCAGCTCCATCGCTCAAAACTCAACCCCACCGCCAACGTCGCCATCATCAAAGTCACATGGATCACAATCAAAATCATGCCTCAGCGTCTCGAAAGCGCATACATAACCCTTCATTGGCGCCACCACCCACGTCGAGATCAATAGCACCAATAACCCGACTGCTTATGATCAGCGTGGGCATGAAGTGAGAGTCGTAGGGGGTGCCAGACTCGCTGATGGCGTGTGCGCCAGAAATGCTGATGCTGAGGGCGTGTGAGAAACGGGCAAGAAACATATGGCGACGAGATTGGCAAGCGAGTTGCTGATAGCTAAAATTGTGAGATCAGTGGTATCCGAAGGTCCAAACATAAATCCAGACGTGTGGAGGAGATTTAGCCTTGAATATGTCCACCGGAGGATCTATCGATTCACTTGAGGTACATTCACACGGAGATAAGGAATCCAATGCAACATCTCGCTATCTAACCAGCAGGTCGCAAGCCTACATCAGAAAGCGCCGGTAGAAATAGCACAGGCACCAACCCCCTGACAATAGTCCCGCTCAACAGCCACTTTATGTGTTTGCTTGCATCTATTGCAAGTCAGACGCGTCCATCAACAGAATGATACCAACGTACTAAGCAATACCGTGACACAGGACAAGGGTCCAAGAATACACTGGGTGGTGGCCAACCATTTGTTGAACTCTATCTTGTGAGGGTCTTCTTGAACTTCATGTTCAGCAACCAATGCCCTCTCGACCCCCTCTTCCTCAAATTCAGAAAGAGGGCTGTCACGGTGTCAATCGATCTTTTCTTCGTGTAGGCTATCTTATGACCACAGGGAGTGTGATTGTTAGCGCCATGACAGCCAGAGCAGTGAGTAAAGAGACAATCTTCCCTGTCATGGTCTTTGACTTGAAATGATGAAGCGAGGGGAACAAGATGTGCCATGTCCGCGCAAGAATGTGGGACAAACCACGCGGCGATGGAGGGATTTGTTCCTTGACCTCAGGTAAGGGAAGCGCTTGTGGAGGGGAAGCAGGCGTTTGTGTAATGGAGGGGATCGTCGGAATGGAAAGCGGCGGTATGCGTTGCCCTTCCTCGTCGTGCACATCGACTAGCTCGGTGTCCTCGCGACTCGGTTCCTCGGATATAGATGTACGGATCAGTTTTGGAGACCGGTCGCTCGGGGGGACTCCAAGCGTTGTCCCATTCCTCGGATTCGAGCAGTGATTGAGGAGAAGTTGAACCGGAGCGACTGGTATGACGATGGGTATGATAATGACCGCCAGCATAAGGGGCCTCGAGGGAGTCAAACATGTTAAGAGACGAACCCGCTGCCTAGCTAGGAAACAACCTGTCTAAATTTGATACATAACACCGGCAAGCGAAAAGGAAGGCATCTGTGTCAGATGAGATGGGGTGGAAATAGGTGATGGTGTATGGGAATGGGATGTAAGAGGGAGCTACATCCGAGTGCAACAACTTCGACAGCACGCGAACTAGAATAATACATATGCATGAGACCGAGCCGCGCAAGAGACAGATTAGCCCAGGATGACGTCAGAGTGTTGCTTCACGAAAAGGACGACCGAGTGCATGGACAACTCTGTTTGACTCCACCTATGATACATCGGATCTCGCTCGTATCCTGTGTCTCGCCAGATAGTTGCCCTCGAAGCCCGTTTGGAAGCGTACTACAGTACGCGTGCGTCGACCGCCCACACCCGTTTGACGAAAACGATCGACGCGTTGGATGCCTTGCCCTCCCAACACGCATCTGAAATTTCTGCAGAGGAACATGCGAAACTGAAACTGATACATGAAGTGGATGGTTGGCGCAGCGTGGCGAGAAACTAAGAAGTGGAAAAGGATGAGCTGAAGGACGTCGTCGAGGATTTGATTGAGAAAGGTGTGTCTATAGCATTTTCTTTCCCTGATCGCTTGTCTCACGCTACGCTGCTTCGTCAGTTTAGGTATCGAACGAGTGGAATTCATGGCCCTGTAGCCGGATGTGTATTACGAAGCATGCAGGTATGCAACCCTTTCCCGCTTCCTCAGCTTATCCAACGCCATCTAGCCAGCCAATCTCAATGTCGCATCCTCAGAACAGGTTGCCCCCGATGCCGGACTCACGATTGACACCAATCATGATGAATTACTGGCATATGTTACATCCATCATTGCCAGACTGCGCACGGAACTCGACTTTGAGCGACAAAGCCACAGCAAAGGTATCGAAGTGGCGAATCTCCGCATCAAGGAACTCGCAGCCAAGGTTGCGGTGCGCGATGCTGAGCTGGAAAAGTGCATTACTTCCCTGGAGGAGACGAGTCGGAGTGTCGGCTGCAGGAAAAAATCACGCGAAAGGCACGTATGTCCCCGTTGTGATGTAAGAGTGCTCTACTCATACAATTATGCACAGTTAGAACAAGCTAAGATGGCAGCCTCGACTTCGGCGGTGCCTCCACCTCAGTTGCCATCCTCGCAGAACACTCCCAGTCCTCGAACGAGAAGTGCCTCCCTCGATCCAAGCGTTCTGTCGCGACCCCTTGATGCCGGAAAGGCTGCGTCGTCGCCGGAAACTGCCTTGCCTTCTACGATGTTGTCGATAGCTCAACTCGATAATCAGATATGGACCGTGACTATTCAAATGGATGTCCTTGTATCAGAGCGGGAAACTTCAAGCGAAGCAACCGCGAGGCAACGACGAGTACGTTCATGTTCATGAGTTTAAAATTATTTTCTAGGTGCCCTGACACTTGCCAGATGACTGATAGAATTTACATTCACTTGACACAAGTATAAGAAAACGGCATTGGAGATGGTAATGTCTAGGGCCAACGTTACGAGCGAAGTCGTGTGGCGATCACCAAACACCGTGGTCATGATGAAACTGGGCCGAGATGTGGGCCGCTAAGCGCAATGCCAGTGAGTACCCTGAGCCCTCAGGTCTCCAAGGGTCCCAAGGTGGACTGTTGTTGTCTTGCTTGTCAGTAAACAGATTATGACTATTAGTACGGAAGAAGCAGTCTGAAAGATCATGGTCGACTTTCAAAGGTGCCAGTACACAGTGTACTATATTGATATTACTCAAGACTCAAACATCGCCATCATCGGCCACATACGCCAAATTAAATAACAGGCATCGGTGGCCTGACCGTACTTGTCGATGTGATCGGCTTTCTAGGCGTGAAACAGAAGTTGTAGACCAATAGCTGGTACTATATGAGGATGCGGAACTAGACTCAGGCTCGTCGATGACGATGTTGGTTCAATAAGCCTCATTTTAAATTTGGTATGCGTGCTTCCCCACAAACATATTGATATCCGTGTAAGTACTAATTCGAAGTCCACGATATCGGATGGTATTATCAGTCCACTTTCCGCCTGAAGCTGAGTTCGCAGATATTAAAGGGCGTTATAACTGAAACGATGTGCACACTTGTCACTTACAGACCCCAACTTGAGTCTCTTCCACGAACTGCAACGTGATCGCACTTCATCTTCTTGTTAGCAAATAGCGCACAGCAATATGGACAAGCCTTTTTCCATCCAAATTGAAAGTGTACCTCCTTTATGTGGTCCACAATATCAATGGACCTCTTCCGCCTATTGCAGTCCATCCAAGAACACGTCATATCTCTCTCACTTAAGGCGTGATCCTCGAGCAGATGCCCTAGAAAATAAGCCCACCCAAATACCGTGTAACCGCAAAGGACTCCTCCAGACTGCCAATTACATTGATAAAGTTGGTCGCCATCTGGGATCTTTGACCTCAATCATTCACTGGCAATCTTGATGTCTCATGTAGAGGTGCACCTACCTGCAAGTCACGCGCATAACGATAGATGACCTCCCTCAGAGCCTCGCAATCTTTCTTGTACCCAGAAGAAGACGCATCCTGGTGGCCGCATACGCTCATTAAGAGTCGAGGAAGAGTCAGTCTAGGTAAGTCCAACTTTTTCATCCTGGCTTTGCAGGTAGCTTCCCATTGACTAGGACATTCCGTGGATGTAACTCGATTGAGAATGAGCGACGGAAGAATTCCTCTCAAATGGCACTCAGCGTAGACTGCGACAAATTGCCCCCAAGCAACGGAGTCATCTACATCCGATGCGTCCATACACCACACGACCTGAACGTTTGGCGAGGCGGCGCCATGTTCGACTTGGGTCGAAGCTACGTGCTGGATCCAGCTGCGGATACTGAACTTGATGCGTTCAGCATCAGATGTTTTACCAATGCCTGGAGTATCCCATATTTGGAGTGCCAGACAATCTCGCAGAAGTGCAGCATAACTGATAGGTCCCCGTGCCAGGGTAGTCCCATCCAAGCTGTTGTCCATCTCAGCAGCACCGGAAAGGTTACCTGGAACACAAGTCATCATGTTGATGAGCGTGCTCTTTCCGGCACCAGTCCTGCCAATAATGAGTATATCTATGGGAAAACGTTGCTGAAGCGGAGTCTGATGAGGCCCGGAAGAATCGTAAAAACTTTTAACTCACCTTGCACAGCGTGAGTTCAAGGTACTTCGAACATGGAATGCAATTGGGCATCCAGCAACTGGAACCATGTTTGCACTTTCCGAATGCGTGCCTAAACTGTAGATCACCATTGCTCATAATGGTTCCCAAGTCATGTCCCCGAAAGAGAAGCTCCTCGACCTGTGTGCGCCTTCCTACAACATAACTTAAATTTTTCCTGGGGAAACTGATTGGCGACCATGGCCCAAACCGTGACACTGACACCCAAACCTCCTGCCTGGAAAGGACTCTGAAAGGTATTGGTACATTCTGGGTACACAGGAACCCTAGTACCCTGGATTGATTTGCCGATATCGCGTGCCGAACAATTTGAAGCGTCGACGGTAAGGACTCGGGAAGGGAAAGGTCACAGCCGACTTGCAAGAATCTGTATAGGATGGCGATGATATGATCTTGTTCTGGGAGCATTAAAATGTTTTCTAGGTTTGACGCAGATAGAAGCAGTTTTTGATGTTGACTCTGGGCAACCCATTCCGCGAACTCGTCACACTGTACGATTGTGACGACCATGTCACCGTCATAACTCCACCAGCGGTTCTGCGCAACAAAGAGAGCAGAAAACAGTCGCAAAGGAATGGGGGCTCTCCAGTCTTTCAAAAATAAATTGAAATGCGAATGCTTGTATTCATAGAAGGCGACTTCAAGTGGCACCAAAGGAACTAGCTGGGAATTCCGGCCAGCGCGACAAACGTCAATTCCCCACAAAAGTAAGGTCCTTGCTTGCTCGATCGTTCCGAAGAGAGTTGCATATATGAGTGGGTTAGTCTGATCGAAAGCCTCGAAGGATGCACGACAAAGGAATGTGTGAAAAGATGGCGGGGAAAGCAGTGAAATGAGGAGGCAGATGACGAAATCGTGTTCCGGGGAAAGCCATTGAAAGCCGTCTACACGAAAGTAATCGAAGCGATCCAAGTATGTGCTTCTTAAGCGAGCTAGCTTGATGATATAAGCCCATTCAAGAGAGTGTTGTTGGGTGTCCAACCGAAGTGCGGCTAGCTCGTCCAAGATGAGAGTATGGATTGGATCAAGATACTTGAGATGGTAGAAACCGTGGACAAGCACATAGCCGAGAAGTGGAAGTGGACACGAGGAGATGATGATACCACTCCAACTTGTCTCCGGCTCGGACGGCGACTCAAGAAGAATATCTGGTACCGATGAAACTGAGTTCGAGTCAGGGCAAGACTCCAAGTCAGAGTCAGGATCATGCTCTGACTGAGGTTTAGGCCCCGGATCAGGGTAGGACTCCAAGTTAAGGTTAGGACCAGGCTCCGAATCATACTCAGCGAGTTGTGATGGATGACGGATCAGTGCGGTAATATACCCCATGCAAAGCCGTAAAACTTCTGCATGAGCTACTTGCAGATCGATATGATACATAGGCAGATTTGTTCGGCAAAGTGATCCGACAAGGTATTCCTACAAGGCTGGCTCATCAGTAGACAGACAGGCACGAACTAGATCGTCACCTTGACGGTAAAGTGGGATAGATTAACAACGTCGGTTTCTTCGTTGTACACTACAAGGCTTCCTAATGCATCCAACAGAGCAGGGCCATGTACTGGAGCAAGCTGATGATCCAGCCTTTGTGCCTCAAGATCAACCGAGAGTGCTTCGATTATTTCGACTAAACGCAGGGACCGTAATGCAACCACGAGACAGACCAACGCCCTCCTTGCAATTCGCCCTTTCTGTGAAAATGGATCTACCTCCCGGAGAATTCTTTCATAAGTTTCTTCTAGGCCAATAGGAAGATTTTGGAGGGCTTCTTGGATATCCTTGACCGTGAAGCAATCCCTCAGACTGTCAACTTGACATTGTATCCACCGGAACCTGGAAATCATGTCGACGAGTTAAGAAGTCATCATACAAAGAAAGATGGGTTCTCACATCCCGTGCGCTCCACGTAGGAGTGCACCGCAGATTGCCATCTTCAACTCTTCCGGGAGAATCCTTAATCGCCGGTCACCTTCTACTTGTTTCGTAACGTGTAATTCGATATCTGCAGATACTTCCTTTGCCATTTGGTCCATAGAAACGAATGATAGTCCGTGTAAATTATCCTTGATGATCTGAAGCGGACGGCTGGTTACGAGCAGTCGCATTCCTCCCCCTTCAGTTAACACTCGAAGAGCACATAGGAGGCTTCCGAGATCTTGGCATTCGTCCAAGGCATCAATGACCACAAAGGGCTGACGATCAAGCAATCTCGCGGTACGGGACACAAAAGGCGTAATCCGGTTGGCATCCTTGAGGATTGATGTTGCTTTGGATTGCTCCTTGACCAAGTCATCAACCAGTTGGATCAGATCTTGACCAGTAACATCGCTGAGCTTGTCCAACAGCTGAGAGAGAATGGAACGTATAACACCTGCTGCGCTCGTGGTTCGCTCGCTTCTGAAATCACAGTAAAAGAACGCGATGTACTCTCCGTCTTGCAGCGTTGACTTTATCAATTCGATTACGGAGGTGCTAAAGAACGAGTTAGTCTCAAACTGCAGGTCAACACACGGACACACAACAATACCGTTTTCCCGGCACCAGCTAGAATCACTCGACATCAGAAAAAAAGGATTAAGAGGAGTGTTATGAGCTCTATACGTTTTCCTTTGCAACCACAAAAACGAATCTTGACTGGTCCTCCATTCATCATACTGGCTGGTCTCAGGCAACCATTTACATGTGCCCGGCTGACGCAAATTGAGGATGTCGCCATATTTTTCATTGCATTCGAAGCCATCGAGCCAATGAAGTAGCAAGTCGATCTTCTTTCCTGACGATCGAAAATAACATCAGCCCCACGGGAAAAAGGGATTTCAAGCTTCACAATATGCGTACTATAACGATCTTTCCGCTCTTCGAAGGGGTCCTTATCCGTGTCAATCCCCTCCACTCTGGCAGAAGTATCTCGCGATCCCATCCTCCTGAAAAGGAAAATTATAATCAGTACAAGGGGGTTACGACAGCACACTGACCTGGCCTGTGATCGCACACCATAATTCGGACCATCAATCCTTGGATCCATTGCAGTTGTTTCCAGTGCTTCATTAACAGTCCTCCGCGACTCGGAGTTCCTTACCGGTAACACTCTAAGCACTGGATGTCCTTGCAATCGGAAGAGTAGGGCACGTACCACACTTCCGTCGTCAGCAAAAAATGAAAAATGTCTCTCCGTTTATCGAAAAGTTTGATCGCCTCATTAATCTTTGCCTCGAAAGACATAGAGTTTACGGCGCGGTTCAGGACTCTGCCGAACCACGTTCCTCCAGAGGGATCAGCAGGGATCAAAATTTCCATGTCCTCCAACGTCCACAAACACATTTCGGGCTCTTTCCCACGAAGCCAGTCCTCGAGCCGAGGGTCAAGTGAGGCGTCGCTCTCCAAGGATTGAGCAAGGATAGCCCGGGAAGCAGCAACTTGAATGATCTTGGCTAATCGAGTACGGGCACTGACTAGTACCTGCATTCCTGGACCTGTGGTATTTGACTGAGAGATCGCGACGCTGAGCCTTTCGGAGACACGGGCGATGTCGATCAGAGTTATCTCTATCCGCTCTCGTTGAGCGGCTTTGATGCCTGACATAGCGAGCAAATCCGTGAGTTGGCAAGACTTGGCTCCTGATATCGGTCGAAGTAAAGAGTTCGGGTGGTCGATTAGTGTAGCAGAGAATCTGGCACAATGCCTACTTATGTAAAGTTCAACCTGCGTTAGTGGCGCGTGACCGGGATAACGAGCAATTCATACAAAAGCATGGATCAATGTTACAGTGTCAACGGTAAGGTCCACGTGGTAAAAACAGAGTCCACAAAAACCAACCCCATCACTCAAAACTCAACTCCACCGCCAACGTCGCCGTCATCAACACCACATATGCCACAATCAAAAACACCCCCCATCGTCTCGAAAGCACATAACCCTTCATCGGCACCACCACCAACGTCGTGATCAACAACATCAACAGCCCGACCGTGCTTGTGATCAGCGTGGGCGTGAAGTGAAGGTTGTAGGGGGCGCCGCCGGATTCGTTGATGACGTACGTGCCAGAGATGCCGATACCAAGGAGGATGTTGACCATCGGGCCGCCGAAGCAGGCGGAGAAACCCATCATGGGCGCAAAGACCTGTTGGGCGGTGAGGGCATGTATAAGAAAACGTGCGAAAAACGTACGGCGACACTTGTGTTGGCGACGAGATCGGCGAGCGAGTTGCCGATAGCAAAAATCGTGAGGCCGATGATAGCATCCGAAAGTCCAAATATAAATCCAAACGTCTGAGAGAAAGTTAGCCTTGAAAACACATCCAGCAGAGGGTCTATCGGTTTACCTGAAGCACATTTACAACCTCGTCGGCGATCATCATGATCCACACGACGGAGACAAGGAATCCCATGCAGCATCTCGCCATCTGACCAGCAGGTCGCGAGCCCACACTAGAAAACACCAGTACAAACAACGCCAGCACCAATCCCCCAATAGCAGTCCCGCTCAACAGCCACTTCATGTGTCTACTCCCGTCTATCGCGGATCAGACGCATCCATCAACAGAACAAGATAGACGTACTGAACAATACCGTGACACAAAATAAGGGTCCAAGAATACACTGGACAGCGGTCAACCATTTGTTGAACTCTACCTCGTGAAGGTCTTCTTGAACTTCATGTTCAGCAATCAATGCCCTCTCGACCCCCTCTTCCTCAAATTCAGAGAGCCGGCCGTCATGTCGGTCGATCTTTTCTTCGTGTAGGCCATCGGTACCATAGGGGATTATGACCACGGGGAGTGTGATTGTCAGCGCCATGACAGCCGGAGCAGCGAGTAAGGAGACAATCTTCCCTATCATGGTCTTTGACTTGAAATGATGAAGGGAAGGGAACAAGATATGCCACGTCCGCGCCAGAATGTGGGACAAACCGTGCGGCGGCGGCGGAGGGATTTGTTCCTCGACCTCAGGTAAGGGAAGGGCTTGTGGAGGAGAAGCGGGCGTTTGTGTGATGGAGGGGATCGTCGGAATGGAAAGTGGTGGTGTGCGTTGCCCATCCTCGTCGTGCACATCGACCAGCGCAGTGTCCTCGCAACTCGGTTCCTCGGATATAGATGTACGGAGCAGTTGGGGAGACCGGTCGCTCAGAGGGACACCGAGTGCTCTGTCCCATTCCTCGGATTCAAGTGGTGGTTGAGGGGAAGTTGAGCCGGAGCGACTAGCATGACGATGGGTATGGTAATGACCACCAGCATAGGGGGCCACGGGGGAATCGAATATATTGAGGGATGAACCCGCTGCTTGGCTTCGAAGGGAGGACACGACCTGTCTAAATTCGATAGCGCCGACGAGCGAAAAGGAAGGCATCTGCGTCAGGTGAGATGGGGTGGAAATAGGTGATGGTGTGTGGGAATGCGGTGTGGGAGGGAGTTGCGTCTGTAAGCGGGGCATACCAGGTGCAGAGGTAGCTCTGCGTGCGGGTATTGGAGATAGGATTGGGACGGTCAAGCTACTTGAACTGGGCGGGGTCGGTTCTTTGATGACGTGAGTATGACGAGACGGCTGGCGTAAGAGGCATACCATCAGAGTACGGCTGCATGGGAGCTTCGTCCATGTACTCTGCACGTACGGTTGCTTCCATTCGACGTTTTCTCTCTCGACGACTTAACCACCAACCGCCGACAATGACAGTGAGCGCGTAAAGGACGTACCAGACAACAAGCACGATGGATTCGGCGGCCGTGATCAACCCATCCCGGAGGATGAATAGCAACATTGCGATGGCCACAGTGAAGAAGCCAACGTCACGAAGAAACGGGATGGGGTCGACTTTGAATGGACGGATGATGCACATCGAGCCGGCTACGCAAGAGACGATAAACGAGGCTGCGCCGAGCAGTTCACCGATCGCCAGGCCTCCCGAGTTCGCTCGCATGGCAGAGAAGGTGGCAAATACATCCGGACTGGCATTTCCGAAAGCAAGGAGCGTGACACCGGCGACATCCTCGTTCAGACCGAGGAATTGGGCCATCGCGGCGAGATTCGGAGTAAAGAAGTCTGAGGCGGATATACCAAGGGTGGAGAACAGAAAGAGGAGCCATAGGAGCAGGGCGACGAACATAAACGGCCGAACCGCAGGGGTCGCACAGAAATAGAGATGTAAATAAGGGATAGAGAGGACAGTCTCTGAGGTCGGACATTGATCGCGGACATGGGCGCACTGGTCCGAGGCGAGCACGAATTCCAACGGTCGGCACTGGTTCCGTATGGTTAACGAACAACGACGTAGTAAAGCGAGACGGTACCTCGTCCTGAACGTCATACGCACGTTTCCACAGAGCGGTGTCGCGATGGAGGTCGCGTGACGGGAATGCATATCTGCTCTGCGACCAAAGCACGCAGTTTATGACGAAACAGAGGACAAAAAAGGCTTTGACGTTGGCGTTGTGGGGCATGACGAGCAGGTGCACTGGTCAGTGGCTTGGCATGGAGGTGATAACGCAGGCGTGTGCCAATGGGCTTACGTCATCACTAGCAGTGTTCAACGTGTCTGTGAATGAGCTCGACGGCGTGATGCAGTCTGGATGAGCTTGGACGTTGTCCGGAACGTGTTGCACGACGAAATTGACAGTGCGGAAGCCCGCAATGGGTCGCTTGAGCCAAAGCAGTTACGACCTGGTATCGCCACTATCGCCGCCTTCTTCACTTGAACGTCCACCACAATGTCCTTCCTGCCCCGCATGAAGATCGCCGTCCTCACGTCCGGCGGCGACAGCGCAGGCATGAACGCCGTCGTACGCTCCGTCGTCAAGGTCGGCATCCTCAGGAAAGTCTCGTTTTGATCTTGCGCGTCTCCGTCACCGAACATCTGCACAGAGGTTGCGAAACCTACATCGTCCGCGAGGGCTACGAAGGCCTCGTGCGCGGAAACACCCAGGCATACGTTCCTAATAACGAGCCCCTCGCCGATCCCGGCGCCCCCCAACGCGTACGCGGGGGTCTCCACTCCAACCTCCTCGAAAACATGCGTTTCGGCGATGGTGGTCTCCTTCGCGACGGCACCTCCGATCATCCCGACGGCCGCTCCCTCAAAGGTCGCTACATCGTTCGCGTCGGGTTTGATGACGTCCGCGGCTGGTTTGCAGAGGTACGTCCCGTTGGCGCCCATCATGACCCAGCTCACTCGCGCCCAGGGTGGTACACTCATCGGAACCGCCCGTTCGAAGGCGTTCCGCACCTCGGAAGGCCGTCTCTCCGCCGCATACAACCTGATACGAGAAGGGATCGATGCACTCGTCGTCTGCGGTGGTGACGGGTCCCTCACCGGAGCCGATATCTTCCGACTCGAATGGCCCACCCTCCTTGAGTCTCTCCATGCTCAGGGTAAGATCACCCCAGACCAGCTTGCCAAGCATGGTCACCTTCGCATCGTCGGGCTTGTTGGTTCCATCGATAACGACATGAGCATGACCGATCTCACCATCGGCGCGCCGACGGCCTTGCATAGGATATGCGAAGCGATCGACAACATCAATTCCACAGCCGCGTCGCACTCGAGAGCCTTTGTGCTCGAGGTCATGGGCAGGCACTGCGGCTGGCTGGCCCTACTTGCTGGTGTTAGGTGCGTCTATCTGAGTCGTGTCCAGAATCACCACGTTGACCGTGTGATGATAGCGGGGGTGCGGATTTCATATTCATTCCTGAACGCCCTCCCGAAGAGAATCCTTGGGAGGATTTGATGTGCGAGACGATCCAGCGTGTATGTCTCGCCCATTTGCACTCTCTTCCCTGTTGACTCTGCCCAGCACCGTAAAATTGGCAAGCGCAAGACCATCGTCATCGTTGCTGAAGGAGCCCACGACTCCAATCTCCAGCCTATTCATGCCAATTACGTCAAGGACGTTCTCACTGAGCGCCTTGGACTGGATACACGTGTCACCACACTGGGACACACCCAGCGCGGCGGCAAACCATGTGCCCTTGATCGTACATTGGTAAGCAGGGTGCTTTTCCTCCGAAGCCACTTTTTCACATTTCCCTC